>PVHP010023700.1:0-27173 GCA_004024765.1 Zapus hudsonius | reverse complement strand
TTGATACAGGTGTCCCCCACAAACAATTGAATGTGTTCTGATAGATCGATCCTCAGCTGATGGCAGTTTGGGTTTTACAACCTCGATGAAGCTGTGTTGTCGGGGGCGGGCTTATGGGGTTATAAGCCAGCTTCCCCTTGCCAGTGTTTGGCACACCTTCCTGCCGCTGTTTGCAGTGCTGTGGCGGAGGTGATGTCCACCCATCTGCTTGTGCCATCATCTTCCCTGCCAGGATGGAGTCTCCCCTCGAGTCCGTAAGCCAAATAAACCCATTCCTCCACAAGCCGCTTTTGTTTGGGTTCTTTCTGCGCAGCAACTAGAAAGCTGACTGCAACAACCTATGATCTGACATCAATGGGAAGAAGGGCCATATTTTAAAACAGTTGATGAGTATCTGGGCTGATTCAACCCTAGCTTTTGTGAACAGATCAGTGATGGATATGACTGAGCAAGTATCTCTGTAGGAAAAAGAGAGTCGTTAGGGCATATGCCCATGTGTGGTATAGCTGGATCAAAGGGTAGATCTATTCTCAAATATTTGGATAGTTTCCATACTGATTTCCATGGCTATACGAGTTTTCACTCCCACCAACAGTGGATGAGGGTTCCTCTTTCCCCACACCCTGGCCCACATTTTCGGTCATTTGATTTTCAAATATTTTTTGTTTCTTTTTGAGAAAATGTGTGTGTGTGTGAGAGAGAGAGAGAGAGAGAGAGAGAGAGAGAGAGAGAGAGAGAGAGAGAATAGTTGTGTCAGGGCCTCTAGCCACTGCGATGGAACTCCAGATGCATGCCCCATTTTGTGCATCTGGCTTTATGTGGGTACTGGGGAATTGAACCTGTGTCCTTAGACTTTGCAGGCAAGTACCTTAACTGCTGAGCCATCTCTCTAATACTGTGATTCAATTTTTTTTATGATAGCCACTCTGACTGGAATGAAATAGAATATCAAAGTCATTTTAATTTGCATTTCCCAGATTCCTAAAGTTGTTGAACATCTTTTTAGATGTTTATTGGACATTTGTATTTCTTCATTTGAAAACTGTTCAGTTCCCTGGCCCATTTTTTTTTTTTGAGTAGGCTATTTGAATTTTTTTATTGCTTGGTTTATAGAACTCTTTGTATAGTCTAGGAATTAAACCTCTGCCAGATAGAGTGAAGATTTTATCCCATCTGATAGGTTGTCTACTGACTGTTGATGATGTGCTTATGTGTATAATAGCTTTTTAATTTCACGAGATGCCAATGACTGGGGGCTTGCCTATTCCCTGGGAGACTGGGTTCTCCCTATTTTTCATGGAGTTGTTTCAGAGTTTCAGGCCTTATATTGAGGCCCTTGACCCATTTGGAGTGGATTTTTGTGCAGGATTAGAGAAGAGGGTCTGGATTTATTCTTCAACATGTGAATATTCAGTTTTTCCATCACCATTGAAGTTGATGTCTTTTCTACAATGTGCATTCTTGGCCTCTTTGTCAGTGATCAGGTAGTTGTAGTTACTGGAAATTATACTTGGAACTTCTATTCCATTGATCTATGTGTCTGCAAATGAACTCCAGAGCATGCGCCACCTTGTGCATCTGGCTTTGTGTGGGTACTGGGAACTCAGGTCCTTCTGCTTTACAGGCAAGTGACTTGACAGCTAAGCCATCTCTCCAGCCTCTTAATTAAATTTAATTAGATGATAGCCACTGAGTGGAGTGACACATTTTAATTTGCATTTCCTATGTTGTTTCCTTTTTACTATGTACATATGTACATACTATGTACATAGGTTTTTCTATGTACTATGGTGTTTTTATTACTGTATATTTTCAATGTATCTTGAAATCATATCAAATATTTTAATTTGGAGGAAGACTTAGCAATTCTTTTTTAAAAATTTATTTATTAGGAGGATTGCCATGAGTTTGAGGCCACCCTGAGATTACATAGTGAATTCCAGGTCAGCCTGAACTAGAGCGAGACCCTACCTTGAAAAACAAAAAAATTATTTATTTATTTTTAATAAGTAGAAACTTTGTATGCACAATTCATGTATTGGTACCATTTCCCTCCTCCCTGCCCCCATTCTACTGAGGGTCCTCCTCAGTGGGAATGCTGGCATGTTCCATGTAATGGAGGGCTCTGAGTTGTGCAAGCAGAAGAGAGTTAGTGTGTGTGGAGGTAAATGCCTCTGAATATCCCCCCCTACCATGACTCTTTCAATCTTTTCGCCCCCCTCTTCCACAAAGTTCCCTGAGCCATGGTGGGTGAGTTTTAAGTCTGCTTTAATGTTGAGCTCTTAACAGCCTCTGGATTTTTGCTTTGGAATGTTTTGAGCGTCCTTGGTGTCTGGTCCCATCACTCTGGCTCAGGTTGTCAGAGAGGTAGCAAGTCTGTCATCAATAATTTCTCATCCTATTTTGATTATTATGCATGCTTATTATTTTAAAAATATTTTTATTTATTTATATGCAAGGAGAGAGAGAGAGAATGGGCATGCCAGGGACTCCAGCCTCTGCAAACAGATTCCAGATGCATGTGCCCCTGTGTATCTGGCTTTATGTAGGTACTGGGAAATTAAACCTGGGTTGTTTGGCTTTGCAGGCAATTGCCTTAATGGCTCAGCCATCTTTCCAAACCTGCATGTTTATTCTTATAGATAAAATTCAAACATTTTAAAACACAACTGACATTCTCAGCTTGATTTAATATATTGCATATTGTATTGTGATGATTAATCTTAACTACCACCAAATGGTAACTTGAACTAACTGAGCGATAGCTAGGAAATTAGTTAAGCATACCTCTGGGCATGTATGTGAGGGCATTTCTAGAGACGACTAGATCCTTAGGTCTTTTGACTAATGTACTGTTGATACATTCATAGATTCAAAGTCCAAGTCGACTTAAAAGGTGGTAAGAACTTTGGAAGATGAGGCCTGGTTAGAGGAAGTTGGCTACTGTGTGCTGGTGTTTGAGGGAACAGTCTCGCTTTGTTTTCTTGTAAACAGCCATGAGGAGCACAGCCTCCACCATTCACAGGCTTCTGCTTCCAGAATGTTCTTCCTCATCAATAGCCCACCGAAATGGAACAAGCAAGCCATGGACCAAAACCATGAAAATAAAATTTCCTCTTTTAACTTGTTAATGGTCAGGTATTTGTCATGGTGATGAAAAGTCTAACTCATCAAATACGGCAGTTCAGGACTGGAGAGATGGCTCATCAGTTAAGGTGTTTGCCTACAAAACCTAAAGACCCAAGTTTGAGTTCCCAGTTCCTATGTAAAGCCAGATGCACAAAGTGGCACAAGAATCAGGAATTCATTTGCAGTGGCTAGAGGTCCTGTTACACCCATTCTTTCTCTCTCTCTCTCTCTCTCTCTCTCTCTCTCTCTCTCTCTCTCTGTCTCTCTCTGTCTCTGTCTCTCTCTGTTTACAGATAAATAAATAAAAATATTTTTAAAAAATATATTTTGTTTATTCATTTTCAAGCAGAGAGCTACAGAGAGAGAGAGACAGAGAGAGAGAGAGAGAGAGAGAGAGAGAGAGAGAGAGAGAGCGCACCATGGCCACCATCTTGTGGGTCTGACTTATGTGGGTCCTGAGGAATTGAACCAGGGGCCTTAGGCACTGGAGGCAAGTGCCTTACCCGCTGAGCCATCTCTCCAGCCCAATAAATAAAAATATTTAAAAACATGGCAGCTAAAAGTATTCCTTGGTACTCTAGGCAGAATACATACATCGATTACTAAACACATATATGACTGGTTTATATAAGAAAACCAAGTCCTCAACAGTTGTTCAAGAAAAATCCAACTAACCTTTGAATCTTTGTTCCGAGGAGACTTTATGGAGAGGCACGTGCTTTCTAACATTCCATTGGAATTTTTTGGAAGCAGTGGTTTGAATTGTCATCACTTTTGTGAACTTTTCATTGCCTTGGATCTGAAAGTTGACAGATTGCAAGTTAACTTTTTCATACCTAGAACAGCTCACTGTTTCTCTGGTCCTGTCTAAAGATCTAGGACCATATTAGAAATATCAAAGTATCTGCCTACCTAGGCAAGGCAGATATCTTGAAAATCCCAGTTAAAAGAAAAAAAAATTCCTGGTTAAATTTTTTTTGGTAAAGGTCACGGTTTCATATGCCCTCGCTGATATCTGAATATTTTTTTCTTCCAAATGAGAGGGTTAATTATCAGTAACGTTAAAAACAGTAACCAAATAATATTTTCATTATGTATTTTAGTATCGAGGGAGGAGGATTCATGGTGAAGAATGCTTTTTTTTTCTCTTGTTGGGCAGGACACATGAGTGCTGGTGTTCATCATGACTACCTTGAAAATGTTATTTTAAATAAAAAAATTAAAAACCACTATATATAATTGTATTTTGATTATTCCTCTTCTTAAGATCCCACCTCCAACTTTATCACATCTCACCTCACCTCTCCCTCTTCTTCTCTTCCTTCCCTTCTTTCTCTCTCCTCTCTCTCTCTCTCTCTTTCTCTCTCTCTCTCTCTCTCTCTCCTTTCTTTCTTCCCCGTGCAACATGTCTTTCTTCCCCTAGTCTTGGGGCTCAAATCTCAAACCTTGTAAATGTGAGGCAAACGTTCAACCACTAATACTGAGATGCCTCCTCAGACCCCTTTTACTTCCTTTTTCTTTCTCTCTTTATGTTTTTCCTTCATTTCTCCTTTCATTCTTTATTTCCTTTTGATACAGGTTATCACTATGTAGCTCAGGCTGGACTTGAACTGTCTATGTGAACCAAGCTGGCCTCAGATTCATGATCTTCCTGGCTCTGCCTCTCAATTCCTGGGTATGCAGGCATGCACCACCACAGACAGCTAATAGTTTTATGTTTTAGACATGATGGACAAGCCATTTCAGAACCTGTTACTACCAAAGGAGCAGTGTTTTGTTAGAGCTTAGCACACACAGAGCATCCGAAGGAAACAGGTGTGAGACAATTCATACTGGTCGAATGTCACCATCAGGTGAGCAGGGTTTTGTGGAGTGGGGGAGGGCTGGAGGAATGACGGGAAAATGAAGGACCAGTGTTTATACATAGTACATTACAACAAGAATGCTAAGAATGGAGATCAGCTTTGTGCTCAAACCACATTTAAAAAAAATCTTTTAAAAGTATTTTATTTACTAGAGACAGAAAGAGAAAGAGAAAGAGAGAGAGACACAGAGAGAGAGAGAGACAGAGAGAGAGAGAACATGCTAGGACCTCTTGCCACTGGTAAATGAACTCTAGATGTGTCCACCACGTTGTGAGTCTGGCTTTAAGTGGGTACTGGGGAATCGAACCCTGATTGGCAGGCTTTGCAAGTAAGCTCCTTAAACCACAAAGCTGTCTCCCCATTTGATGGCATGTGTGTCTAGGGTTAGGGAGGGGGAGCCTTTTTTCACAACTGGGACCCAGGGCGGGGCGGGGCTCAGTGAACATTGCCAGGAACAAGGATGCTTTGAGGTAGGCAGGGCTCCTGTTTGGACCTTTCGGCTGCCATCCCATCTGGATTTTCACTTGGTCTCTCCATCTTTGAGTTGAGACTCGTTTCTACTTAGACAACATTTTCAATTGATAAGCACAAGCCCCACGACCAGAGTGTGCAGATACATCTGCTTGGTAGAAAGATCTAGATCATGGATTTTATCAATTGCCACTACTGATTTTTCATGAGTAATAATAACATTTTATCCACAGCATCTGCACTAAGTGATATTTATATCAGCAATTATCCGGGGTAACTTTTAATGCTAAATTTTTTGTCAAGCCACATTTTTGTTGCTATTTATTCAGGGGTAAAATCATTTTGAGCATCTTCTGAAGTTATTGTTCAATGACAACTTATGTAAGGCATATCAAAAGCACATTGATCAGTATTAAAAAGTTAGAATTCAAAAATATAACACCATAGTTTAAAGTCATCTAAGTATTTACATGAAGAATTAATAGGTATTAACTAGTAAAATATGAATACTTCAGCATCAAAACTGAATACTAAAAATTTCATATTATATACATAAAGTCAGTATTTTTCCCATTAAACTCTATATTTTTAAAAAGTATATTGAACAATGCATGTTGCAAAAGAGACTTCTGAGTTCCAGCATGGTGGTGTGTGCCTACAATCCTAGCCCTTGGGAGATAGAGGTAGGAGGATTTCTGTGAGTTCGAGGTTATCCTGAGACTACATAGTGAATTCTAGGTCGACCTGGGATAGAGTGACTCCCTACTTCAAGAGAGAGGGGGGGCACATCCCCAGACCTTTCTGATATTCTTCAAAGAACTATTCAATTATATAGCAGAGATGTGATTGAATTCAATGTATGCATCACTCAGGGTGCTAGGGAGATGACTTAGGAAATGCTTTTGAGGCAAGCATGAAAAAGCTGGGTGTGTAGTATGTCCATAATCCCAGAGTCAGGAAAGTTCCCTAGGGCTTGCTAGCTAGCTTGTCAGTGGAGTTGGTAAGCTTTGGGTTCACTGAGAAACCATGTCTCAAAAGAAGTAATATAGAGACTGATTAAGGAATATACCTGACATTGAACATCACTATATATATATATATTCTTTAAGCTGTTAGGGAGCATTTGGTCTTTGTGGAATTAGTTTATGCCCAGCAGTTTTGAGGCAGGCTGCTCCGTCTTTGGTAAACTCTGTTTTGAACACCCACGCTCCCTCCGAGGAAACACCGCTCCTGCTGTTAAAGCCATGACTCCTGCTCAGGAGGTGTTGATATAAAGAACACCTCTCCATGCAACTGGCATCAATTGTGATAGCCCACTCCTGGCCAAATCAGCCTCAGCGACCTGTAGGTGGCGCTGCTCACACTGCAGTTATCCTTGCTGAGGACAGGAGGGGGGCCTCCCACTGACTCCGCCAAGAAGCTTGTGATCGGGTCATAAGAGAGACATGAGATTGGTGCGTATGCAAGGCTTGTGGCCTATGGAATTGAAAGCCTTGCACACGCAGGCACATGCGATTGACAGAATTACTGTGTAAGCCGAGCAAGCTATCTTCCCTTTTCTAGCTCAACAGACTAGCTGTCCATCTTCTAGGTCTGTCTGGTAGGCGTCTCCCAAGCTTCTCCTGGTCTCTTTGCCTATTTGTGGTCTCTCACAGGTCCTGCCAACTGGACTAGTTGCACAAATAGAAGAGAGGCCCCTGGGGCATCAGCAAGGAGGCTGGGGAGGTCAAGAGAGCAAGGACGAAGAACTGAGATGAGTGTAAGGTGCATGTTTGGTGCAGATGAGAGAAAGACAAGGGAGAAGGGCTCACAACAGCAAAGGGTTTATTCGGGATCATCACCTGCAAAGGGCTTCTCTGGCAGAGGACCCCCCCCCATGTTCTGCTCACAGACTGGGATAGTCATAAGGCCCCCGTTTACCATGAAAAAAAAAAAAACTAGCTATTTTAGTTTCAGGACTTTCCCATGGCAAGATGAAGGCTCCCAGGTTTACAGTGAGCCACAGGCAGGAGCTAACACTATGAGCTTTGGTTGATGACAGAGTTGGATAGCATCACCTAGTATCAAGGATCCAAAGGTTCAGACACCCAAAGCTGCACAGGATGGGTAGTTCAAAGCCAGTGCATTGAGCGGCTTCTGCCTTGTGCCACAGTAAGCCTCTGGCATTGCAAGGTTGGAGCCCCAAGCATCTGGTTGTCCGTGGTTTAAGCCAGACAACTCTGGGTTTGGAATTCTAGCCTGTAAGTTGCTGGCACTTCACACCATTCACATTAAGAGATCTTCTCCTTTCCTATCTGGGATTGTCGTCCAGACCCAGGGAAAGAACCCCCAGCCAGCTATTTGTGACAAGAACACCCCCAGGCCATATTTGGTCAAGAAGGAATTAAATCAGTAAGTGAAGTGAATAAGCTGTATCAAGATCACAGAGACAGAAAAATGGGAGTGAGGAATGCAAAGAAGAAAGAAAAAATTACTATCATAGGGGCTGGAGAGATGGCTCAGTGGTTAAGACCTGTGCCTGCAAAGCAGAAGAACTTGAGTTTGATTCCCCACTGCCCACGTAAAGCCAGATGCACAAAGTGGCACATGCATCTGGAGTTTGTTTGCAGTGGCTGGAGGCCCTGGCATGCCCATTCTCTGTCTCTCTCTCTGCTTGCAAATAAATGTTTTAAAAATCTTTTCATTAATCTGTCATCAAGCTGAGACTATTTTTCTTTCTTATCAGCTCTTTGTTCTAAAGGTCTGCAAGCTCCATGCACAGTCATTGAGTGCACACTAACATTACAATATGCCTGACGTGACGTGGCTTCTCCTGTTCCATTTGCATGGGAGAGGCTTGTACGTACGATCAATGAAAGCAATGAGGATACATGGGTATTTGTGGGGTGAGTAAGTGGTTATCCATGAGGTGGGGGAAAGAGGTCGAAAGGAAAGCACACACTAATAGACAGACACATTGACCGGAAGACACGGGTTGATATTTCTTTACCTGATGGCATGTTACGGGAATTAAGAAAGGCGCCTTATAAATTTTGCGTAACTGACAATCCTCTGCAGAGCCATATATGAGGATGACGTGGGTGACAGACTCGTCGTAGATATCGGTTTTTGTGTGCAATGGTATATCTCGTAAGAAAAGATTGCAGAGTTTCAACTGAAGCTTGTAGTTCCAGTCCTGAAAGAAAAGCACCACTTCATAGTCTGGTGTTTTTTCCCAAAGCGGTTGGTAGAAATTCGTGGTCAATTTCTGACATCTCAGTGCAGCTGCATTCAGAGAGAAGGA
Source organism: Zapus hudsonius (assembly GCA_004024765.1). Classification (NCBI taxonomy): domain Eukaryota; kingdom Metazoa; phylum Chordata; class Mammalia; order Rodentia; family Dipodidae; genus Zapus; species Zapus hudsonius. Next base: position 18,425 of record PVHP010023700.1, on the reverse strand, counting down.
AGAGCGTATGCGGACGCCTCTTACCTCATAGGACAGGCGCTCCTTGATCTTTTTGACAGTTACGCTAAGTCCAATTTTTTGCCACATTTTAAGTTTCATGAGAGGGCACCTCATTTCAAAGCCTTCTTCCAAGTGACACTTAGAAATAAAATACGTCTGGAAAATGGAGACATAAATTTGACATGTTGTATGCATCTATGGTCACACGAGCACACACGTATATAAACACTAGACATCTTACAATAAATCTCCTATGATCGATCTCTAAACTTTCTATAATTCTTTTCAATGTTAAGCTCTATAAAATGTAATTTAAATACCTTACCAACATTACATATGTTCTCCCCTCTGTATCCTACCTAATCTGAAAAACAAATGGATCTGGAGCATTTAATCCAGATATAAGATAGAAAGCTCTACCTCTCCACACACCTTGCACTAATAGCCTCTTTTCTACTTGTAAAAATATCTTTTCTTGAAGAAGGTGAGGAACACGTGTCTATTCTCCAATTCTATTTTTTTCCTTCACCGGGCCCTTCACAGTCTTACCTACTCTGTGGCTATGATATATAAACATTTTCTCTGCTTATTAAAAATTTCACTTTTAGAATATTTTCAAATTTCCACAAGCTTCTCATGAGTTAAAAAATTGTCTCTTCATATACAAATGCTTATGATTTTTTATTCTGATATTTTGTTCACATTAAAATTTCCCAAATCTCCTTGTAATTGGTTTGCTAAACTATAGCAATTGTATTGGGCTGCCATATCCTTTAGGTCAAACTTTAATAAGTGTCCCTTGCTTTCTTCCCTTCACCCTCTGATTGCCATTCCTTGGTGGTCACAGTCCGGGGTGAAGCTAAACTTCCTCTCTTATTGGCCACCCCTTAACAAACTTCTCTCCTTTTGTTTCCCAGAAAACCGTTCCTATACAATGATTCCATCTAGAGATTTAAAAAGCTTCAGATTTGCCATTTTCTCTGTGACTGCATGGATGGCAGAAATTATTATTTTGAATTCAAATTAGGCCAGTGGGAGCCCCTGACACATTGAAGAGAATTTTGTCCTCAGTCATGTCTAAGGCAACTTTGACCGACTTTGATCAACTTTTCAAATTAGTATGAACTCTTGACTCTCCCACCTTTCTTATAGTCCACATTACAGCATTGACAGTGAACATATCCCAGCCCATTTCACTATGAAACTACTTCATGAGCAGATTTTTCTGGTTGAATTCTTCTTTCTTTAAGGTAGGTTCTCTTTGGGGAATCATTTTGCCAGGACGTTATGTAAAGTGAATATAATTTTGTAAATAGAGTTTGTTCCCTTACCATTCCTGTTTTTAAAAACACACATTGTCACTAGATTTGACCCATGCTAAGCACTGGAAGGACCTTGAGTTTAATTTCAGACATTGAACAAGATATTACGGTAAGACACAGGCGATGTGGGCTGACCTCCACCACGGTTTTGCAGATAGCAGAATATTTCATTGGCTCATCAGTTAAACAGTTTATCTCTCCTATTATTTCTCCACTGAGCATGCAGTCAGTGTAAATCATTGGATAAGCTTTCCCCTCTGACTCCAAGGGGGTTTGATCAGTCCCCCATTCAGTCTTTTTTCTTTTGAGCTGTTTTGAAAACAAAGAGAAAATACATATGTCAGTGAACTTATCAGCACAATCTATGACTTTCCTCACTTTGATTTTAACAATTACAATATGTTCATATCATAGTACCGTAAATAGTAAATTTAGTGTAAATACTCCTTTTCGAGTGCACGTACTAAATCAGCAGTGATGTAAACGCAAAACACTCTTAATACTCCGGCCTTTCTGGTTTCTCTTATTGGTCAACCTGTAGCCATTTTAAATGGCTAAAGGTCTCCCATTTGTATAAACATATGATGGATAGCGATTTATATCATAACTTACCACCTTCAAAGATGGCCTTTTTGATATTTTCTCCTTGTCTATAAGAAAGTACGGCTTAAAAAGTGACAGGTATTGTGAGCTATTCATCTGATCATGAAAACTATCATTTGCAAGATGTCCTGAGGAAGGACCTGTTCAGTTTTTAGGATGGAAAGCCATTGTTTCTTTTTCTTTTTCTTTTTATTATTATTATTATTTTTGTTTGTTTTTGGAGGTAGGGTCTTGCTCTAGTCCAGGCTTACCGAAAGCCATTGTTTCTTTCTTTTTTTATTTTTTTAAATATTTTCTTTATTCAATTTCAAGCAGAGAGAGAGAGAGAGAGAGAGAGAGAGAGAGAGAGAGAGAGAGAGAGAGAACACCATGGCCACCACCTTGTGGGTCTGGCTTATGTGGGTCCTGGGGAATTGAACCCGGGGCCTTAGGCACTGGAGGCAAGTGCCTTAACCGCTGAGCCATCTCTCCAGCCCGCCATTGTTTCTTAATCTTATGCCATTTTTTTAAAAAAAGAAACTAATGCTCTTAAGTACATTTATATATAAAACTGATTTACCTGTACCATGCCTGAGAGAATTATATAGATTCCTTTGGGCTTATCGCCTTCTTCAAATATATTATTTCCACAGTCAAATGTTACAATTTTGGCACCTTCCTAAAAAAATCAATAAATATATCTGACAAACAATATTCTTCCAGTAATTGAGAACATTAATGTTTACATTTTAATCAAACTTTTATACCTCTTTCATCTTTTATTGTTTTCCAAAACTAATTTTTATATCTTTTATTTTTTGCCAAACTAACCTTTTTTGTTTGATTGTTTTTTTTCCAGGTGGGGTCTCACTCTAGCCCAGGCTGACCTGGAACTCACTCTGTAGTTCCAGGCTGACCTCAAACTCACAGAGATCCTCCTACCTCTGCCTCCCCAAGTGCTGAAATGAAAGGCATATGCCACCATGCCCGGCCTTAATCTAACTTTTTAAAATTCATTATGAACTTGACTGTCTCAGCAAATGATGCGTCAGTCTGATTCCTCTTGTGTTATCATTTTATATTACCTCTACCACCCCCATGTCACTGAAGGCCCTCCTTATGGTAGTCACTATATTCAATAAGATCTAAGAAATTGTACTGGTAACAAATTTTAAGAGAAAATGGCAATTATAAAGAGCACAGATTAAAAAAAATAAATAGCAAAGATTTTTCAAATTTTGGATGGAATGCTTATACATGAATGAGGAATAAGAATTAAATAGGAGTTGGAAACTATTTCCCCTAGGTGAAAAATAATAGGGTGGATGTAGGCTAATGTTCATGGCTGTAAACAGCTAATGTGTAAATGAAATCTTTCTAAATATTTGGCAGGAAACACAATTGTCCTTTGACTTAAAATAGACATAGAAAAGAATAATATTAAAACAAGTTATACACTTGGATTCGTTCCGTCCATAAGCACTTAGTCAATGTGTCCCATGCATTACGCAGAATGTTGGGAGGTAGGTATTCACAGGATACATGAAGCCAGGTATGGTGGCTCATGCCTGTATTATCATATGTGGGAGGTTGTGGCAGAAGGATTGTGACTTTAAGGCTTGTCTCTATCTTAAAAACAACCTTTCCCCCAAAATAAAAACAGAAATAGAAAAGACAAATGACTCGTTTGCTGAACAAAGGGGCAGAAATAAAATAATTGTGTGAAAATGATTGATTTAATGTACTTAATACTGTCACAAAAAATGCATATTGGACATGACGGTAGCATATTTGCTTTTCTTCCAAGTGAAAGACTTCGTGATGGCATTGTGGTGAGACCACTGTCTCAGAGTCTATTTCTCTGTCTCTTCCAGTGGGTGTGTTTCAAGAAGGAAACTAAGTGTCACAGTTACATTCTCATTCCTGAAACAAAACAGCTGATGAGAGGAAAGTATTTGTTTTGGCTTACAGTCTCAAGGGGAATCTTCATGATGACAGAGGAAAGATAGTAGAGCAGAGGCTGGACATCACCTCCTGGCCACCATCAAGTGGACAACAGTGGCAGGAGAGAGAGAAAAACCAACACTGGAAAGCCAGGGATAAAAAACCTCAAGGTCTACCTCCAGCGACACCCCTCCTCCAGCAAGGCTCCGCCTCCCAAATTGCCTTCAGCTGGGAACCAAGCATTCGAAACCCATGACTTTATGGGGGACATCTGATTGAAACCATCACACTAAGGGAAGAATGAAACAGATGTGGAACTGAGGGGGCATTTCAAAGAAACTAAATAGCATTCACAGACAAATGGGATTAGAAAATAGCATAATATGAAGTGCACATGACAAACAGAAAATGAAGGTGAAGAGGTAGGCTGGGACAGCTTGTGGAAGGATTCTGCATACCATTTCGAGGGATTCTGATTTTATTTATAAGTAGCAAAGAACAGTTAGTTTTTGACTAGCATATATCAGTGAAATCCTTAATTTTAAAGCTGCTTGTTAATATATTCTTCAGAAATGAACATCTTACCTTAATAAAGTTTATATAATCATCATTTTTATCGAGCCATGGAATATGATACAGGATCTCGTCAACAGTAAGAGGTGTGATAATGAAGTAGTAATCACGCACCTCTACTTTTTTGGCCATGATTAACTAAAATCGCAAAATTGAGAAAATAAGGTGAAACAGACTAGTGCTGATATTTAAAAAGAAACTGGGTTTTTTTTTTCATTTTATTGTATCACTCAACTTCCTGTCTTTGGGGGACATTTCAGATCTAACTCCTGTCTGTTTTCCAGCCTTGATCTTCTGGCAGTTTTGTTCTTCTGTAAGAACCTGCAACTTCTCCCTTCCCTTGTTATTTTTGTATATCTCTGTATGGTTATGATTCTGCAGCCACAGTTTAAGTGTTTTAAAGAAAACATTTATACTGAATAATAGCAGATGTGTGATGAGTACACAAGTCGTAGATTCTCACTCAAAGAATACTTTCTGTGCAACCAGCACCCAGAGAAAAATCAAATATTCGCTGCATCCTGGAGTCTTCTATCATGGTCTTCCCTAATAATTAACCCTGTGTTAGATAACTGCACTGTTTAGTTCTCTCTGCTTTTAACTTTTATCTGTGTGACATATAGACTGTGTATTTGTTTACATCTGGCTTTAGTCCCTTAACATGACATTTTATGAGAATTATACATGAGTGCAGAATTACTCACACAAGCTCTCACAGAAGCAGCCCAAATGTCGGTCAACAGTATACAAATAAAGCTGTGTTATATTCATACAACATAGTGCTATACAATGAAAATGAAATGAGTGGATTTTGGTGCCAAGAAACAGTGGATCCAAGTGATCATGGACTAAAACCTCTGGAAGCAGGAGGCAAAACAAGTCTTCCCTTGTTTAAGTTGTTTCTTTCTCTTAGTATTTTGATACAGCAATTCAAGGTCAATTCTTCCCAAATTGACACACAGACTTATTATTTAATCCTACTGAAAAATTTCAGGGGAGACTGTAGTGAAAATATCCATGCTGCCTTTAAAATGTATTTAAAAATAGAAAATACCAAATCTACTCAAAATAGTCTTGAAGAACAAAGCTAGAAGACACAGTCAGATGGGAAGATAACATATTAATTTTTCGTAGTCTGGACAGTGTGTTTTGGCTCAATAAATAATGCAACAATGAAGAATGTGTCTTCATTGCCACTGCAAATGAATGCCTATCCAGCTTTAGGTGAGCAGCTGGGGAATTCAGTTCAAGCCAACAGGCTTTGCAAGTAAGTACCTTTAACCACGGAGCAATCTTCCCATCGGACTGACTGTGGAAAATATTTTTGGGGGTTGCATAGCGATATCATTAACTTACTTGTTTCTTACAGAATCATTGGTGCTACCATTGCAGAAATGAATTACTGTGGCTATAACCATATGTGCTCACTTAATATAAGATATATATTTCTATTTACAGAAAATATTTACAATATGCAGTAGGGTTTCTTTTTAGTTCCTAACACATTGGTATTACATTTTTTATGTCCGACCCATACTTAAGGATTTAGTGTTGAATTGCAATTGCTAATAGAATATTTATCTGCATTATCTTTTTTTTATTTTTTCAAGCCAGGGTTTTGCTCTAGCCGAAGCTGACCTGGAATTCACTGTGTAGTCTCAGGGTAGCCTTGAACTCATAGTGATCCTCCTAACCTCTGTCTTCCAAGTGCTGGGATTAAAGGATTTGCACCATGCATTATCTTATGTTAGGTATGAATTTCGTGTATTGATCTTATTTCTGGGAACTCTATTGAAGTCTCTTATTAATTCTGGGGGTTCTTAAGTATTTTTAATTTAGCAATGAACAGATAACATGAATGTACAGAATGAGTTAGGAACATTTCTTTCTTTTTACATACCTCAGAACTTTTGATTCATTTAATGCAGTGAGTCCTAATATATTTAATGTAGTGAGTCCTAACCCTACAACAGAATGTGCTATTTTGGAAATATTACTTATGTGCTATAGATATTTCCCCAAAATACAGGATGAAGAGGAGAGTCACATAACCCCTAGTTTGGAAGAAAACTATTTTTTTCCCCTTTGTGGCCAAAATGGCCACAAAATAAAAAGAGAAATTCTTTGCTGCATGAAGGAGACACTGTAAAGCGGATGCTTGTCTCTTAGTGATTATTTCACATAACGTTTCATATCTCATGAATGGCTTTTATTAGAAAGAGTCAAATAGCTGGGTGTGGTGGCGCACGCCTTTAATCCCAGCACTCGAGAGGCAGAGGTAGGAGGATCGCCATGAGTTTGAGGCCACCCTGAGACTACATAGTGAATTCCAGGTCAGCCTGGGCTAGAGCGAGACCCTACCTCAAAAAACCAAAAAAAAAAAAAAAAAAAAAGAGTCAAATATATGAATGACTATATATTAAAGAACATATTTTTTTTCTAAAAATATTCCACTTTACCTTATAAATTTCAGCACCTTCCACTTTATGAATAATGCCCTTTGACCTGAAAGTCTTGACAACTTCTCTGGCCATATTGAGCATGACATGAATCTCCTCCTTGGTTTTCATAGTGATAGTAATTTCTGGGTGATCGTACTCCATGTAGCCTGAAATAGAACATTGCCTTAAACACTTTCTGTGACAAGAACCCAAGCATTCTTTGCTAAGCGTGTGAAGAGCACCTTTCTGAATGGGGACATGAATCCCCCCCTGGAAGCTCTATGACAATCAATCACTTAATAGCACTGCCTAAGTTCTGTTTCCTCAGCAACTCTCACACTTGTAGGCATCTTGGGTCCCAGATTCACAGTTACAATGGTCCATCTGTACAGGGTGAGCCCTGGGAGGTTGTCTGGAGCTTTAGGTCTGGTGTTCATGAGCCACACTCCTATTTGGATCAGGATTTTTGACTCTAGTCTATAGATTTGCAGATAGTTTCTGATCAACCCTTTCTTTCATTTCCAGTCATTGTCCACACACTCTGCACTGAATCTAGACGGCTCATTGATCTCAGCTTTTCTGCTTATTTCATCTGGATGCCTGGGTCCTCCTGCTCAATTCGTCCACTTCCATTTGGTATTTGGGCTTTCCTTTCACCAGGATCTGTCCTGAAAACTATTTGTCCCATAAATTCTCAAATCAGGTTCACTGTATTCTTTGTAAGCCTATCACTTGCTGTTAATCCCCTCACTCCTCATATATGAGTATTATGCTATCAAGATGTGTGCTCTGGGCTAAAGAGATGGTTCAGTGGTTAAGGCACTTATCTCCAGTGCCTAAGGACCCAGGTTCAATTCCCCAGGACCCACATAGGCCAGACACACAAGGTGGCACATGTGTCTGGAGTTCGTCTCTCTCTCTCTCTCTCTCTCTCTCTCTCTCTCTCTCTCTCTCTCTGTATGTATGCATGTATATATCTCTCTGCCTACAAATAAATAAAATACAAGATGTGTGCTCTACTCCCAGGATTCTGCCCAGGCCAGAAGCGTAGTCTGGCATGACTGAGAGAAGTGAGCCCTCAGCACACTTCACAGAGTCTTCAGGAGTCTACTATGACTTTGACCTCTAACGTCTAAATTCTGGTCTGTCACAAGTAAAGACAAATTTATTTCTTTGTGTCAGGAAGGCACAAGTATTTCTTGTTTGGAAGAAAACAAGAATTGATGAGGCTATGAAACGACATGCATGATCATATCAAGCTAACTGGGGTTGTTTAAACACAAATTAAAAGGTCTCTGTTGTATCAAGTGGAGAACAAGTATGGCAAAGTAACATGATGCTATATATACATATATTTGTTACATATAATAGTGATGTGGGATTTGGGGGCTCAAAAGGATCTCCCAGATTTATGAACCCCAAGTTTGGGTTCTGTCCTAATCCTTAATGAAGAATAATCAAGACAGACTCAAGATGGACAAATTATGAATTTCTGAGTCTATTGGGGGAGAAATCACAAATTGTGGAGATTGTTTAAGGGGAATTGAGATCTGGGAAGGAAATGCCAGAACATGTGGTCTTATGGAAAATGTATTTAGGAAATATGGAAGTTTAGGGGGAAACTGGGGTAAAGCTGAGAACATGTGGAAAGCTCGAAGAAACTGAAGCTTTTAAAGAGAGGTTAGAGTGCAGCCACAGGCCTGTGGCATCTCTGAAGGTAACTGAGGCTCCCCAGGAGAGATTGGAGGGAAGCCATGAGCACCTGGAAGGTGGATCGAGGAGGGACGACGTGGAAGAGATACGAGATACACAGGGCTTTCTCTGTGTGCCTCCCCAGAGAGGGAAGCGAAAAGAGGGTTAGCAGAGCCCACGAGGTGGATTCAGAGACCATAGGAAGGCTGTCAATGTGGCTAAGTGGAAAAATGATAAAGCAGAGACAAGCAGAGCGGCTAGGATGAAGCCATAGGCTGTTTTAGCCAGGCTGCTGGGTGGGGTTAGAGACCGAAACTCACGTGGGGGTCCAGGCCATACTAGATGAGTTGATCACACAAGGGTCTCTGAAGGGGAAGAGAGAGAGCAAGAGAGAGAAAGAGGGCGGGACGTCACCTTGATCGTGTTTGATCCAGGTAGGCAGGGGAAAGCTGATTAGTTAGTAAATTTGGAGGGCAGACCCCAAGAGCCAGGGACCCCTGGGTCTGGGACAGCAGTGTGTGGGGGGGTTGTAGCTCAGTCTTGATCGGACACTTGGGGTGGCATCTCCTAGTTCCCACTGGGCCTCTGCCCCTGTCTGAAACTGACTAAAGAAGCTAGCTTTCACCCGTTCTCCCTCGGTAGGACATCATTATTCATTAATATTACATATACACTAGAAAACACAATCAGATGGATTGTTGAAGCTGCCCATTGATTACTAGGGAGTGGGCTTCTTCCAAGAGTATCACCTACCCAGCTCCTTCATGGCGTATTCCATGTTCCTCATTACCCGCTCTTGTAACACCTGCGGAAGAAAAGGAATGTGACCTCCACCGGAAAAATAAACCACGAAAAAGTGTCTTTACATTTGAAACCAATGGATTTTAAGTCTAATCTAATAGCATTACTTATAGACACTACAAAGAGCTTTCAGGAAGCAGAGTTGAATTTTGTGCAAACCCTGAAGCTTGCATCAGGAGAGGCCTCGCTATCCTACCTGGGTTTCACGGGATGAACAGGTGCCTTCCAAGAGCCTCCCAGCACACCAATATGATACACATATTGCTGTCTTGAGAAGATATGGGATACGGTAATATAATTCCAAACTAGGGGCTGGGGAGATGTCTGAGCAAGTAAAGGGGCTTGCTTGCAAAGTCTGCCAGCTCCGGCTCAATTCCTCGGTACCCACTTAAAGCCAGATGCCAGGTGGCACATGCATCAGGTGTTTGTTTGCAGTGGCAAGAGGCTCTACCCCAATGCTCTCTCTCTCTCTCTCTCTCTCTCTCTCTCTCTCTCTCTCTCTCTCTCTCTCTCTCCCTCTCTCCCCCCCTCCCCACATACACACCTTGCACATCCAAATAAAATAAAATGAATAAATAGATGCAAACTAGTTGAACCTCCTCACAGAATGAACTAGTAACCTAGGAGTCAGAGGTGACATCTGTATGTACAGACCCAGGACACGATGTTGAGGGGTGCCACCGAGGGGTCTTACCTTAGTACTTGAAGTTTTCCTCACCTGTTTTATTTGTGTGGAATTTGCAATCTGATCAATGATGTTCATTACGTCTACTTCCCCTTGGACATAGCCTTTCAGGATGGCATACTGGAAGGAAAGCTCCTGGCTCATCCCTTTATCTATTAATTGCAGCAACTTTGGCGTCACCAGCTGAAAGATAAACAGAATTACCATTGAATACTAATCGCATAGATTTTCCTAGCCCATATTAAGCTTAGTTTGGCTAAAATTTTTATTATTATTAACAATATTGATGGTGAAGAAGAAATAATAACAATGACTACCCTCAGTGCTAACTATGATAACCTTGAAGTAGGCTCCTTATTCATGGCATAAACTACTTCTCTTCAAGTAATAATGTCGGGCACCTACAGGTAGCCTTTAGCCTTGTTTTTTTTTTTTTACATGTATTTCTTTTATACAGAATTGGATGCTTTTTTAAGTGGTCTAAACTCTTGGGAAAACAATATGATTACTTTTGGGGGTTAGTGTGTAAAATGCCTGTCTCTCAAGTGCTGACATTCCCATTGGCTACATTTCCTGCCAAACTTTAGCGGGACAACCATGCTCCCTGTCAGATCTCATAGTTAAGGTCTCTTTTCTGCTTCTTTGCTGAGGATTCGAGTCAGCAGATCTGACTGTTCCCTTTCTTTTCCTGTCTATACTCTGTAACTTACATATTCACAAATCCCTAAAGAGATTATCTTCACCTCTCAATGGTCAGATCCCATGTCACTTAATAACAACTCTTGTTTGTCACACCAGCATTTGCATATACTACTGTTCCCACCTGTTCTAGCTGTGAGAGAGCTAGATTACTTATCACCCCCTCTGCCTACGAGAAGCTCTGTAGGGATAGAAACTATATCAAATTTGTCTTCATACTTTGAGTCTCTACCATTTGACACAAGGGCTTAGAATTTCCTGATATGTAAGCAAACTTTTCTTAGACGTTTTCCCATATAGTTCATCTGTCCATTAGATTCTGTGTGTTTTCCCATCAGGAAAAATTAACAAGACTTTGGAATGCCCTAGTTTTACCCTCCTCCGACTAAACTGCACATGCATATCACTTATTGTCTCTAAGGGAGAGATTAATATGTGCCTACTTTTAGATAGAGTTGACTTTCGTCTTTTAGTTATAAAACTGTGTTCAAGCTCATGTTCTCTGGTAAACATTTTACCCAGTTAGCTTCAACTGTAGACAGTGCCATTTAGCTTCTTATCTATCACAGAGTTTCCAGGTGCCTGTGTCTTGTTTGTGATTAATGGAGAGGCACAGAGAAAAAAGGTATTTGCATCCACACTGCGTATGCCGTGTCATGGAATGAATTTTACATCATCCAAAGAATTATGCAGGAAATAAATAACTGCCATATACTTGTTATTAATCAGACATGCAATTTTTGATCCCACAATTCTATAATGCTATGAATTTATACAATATGGAACATGTATTTTTTTTTTTACTGTTTGTTTTGTCTCTATGAATCTTTTGCCTGGCTGCTTATTTTGCTTATTTCCATCTTTTATCTCCCAAGTAACTATAAAGACAAATACTACTTTGGGGCTCACTTGTTCTTACATTATTCTGGAATTTTTCATGTTGCTTCTATTAAAAGGGAAACCGATGATGAGTATGTCTACCGCCATAAACTGAAATAATTTCTAATATAATTTGAATATTCATGAAACAAATAAAATGTCTTAAAATTGACTGTCAAAGCTAGATGAAATTTCAAACATAAACACCAGTCCAACAGAAAATGTGTGACAGAAAACTACTGTAAAATGATTCTAGTCCATATTTTATAAAGCAGTCGGGGAGAATTTGAAGTTGTACTATTTGTCTGTTCCTTACCTTCAAAATGCGTAGTAAGCGAAGGATTTGAACACTTCTCAGAAAGGCCAATGTTTTATTTAAAGTAAACTGATATTTAATGGTGTATGTTTCAATCAGTATCACTTCTAAGATGCCAATTAATGTAATTCCTAACTCAAACAGGTTCCAAGCCTGTGAAATAAAGGCCCGCCTCATTGCTGCCATCTGTTTATAAGAAAAGACATCATGGGTTTGCATGTATAACCCCATTTTCCACAATAACTAAAACACCGACAGGTGCTTTTTCTCTGATCTACTTTAAGATGCACATGTCCAAAATACAACAAGGAAGACCAAAATCAACCATGCAAGCAGGACAGGCTCCCTAGCTTTCAAAAATGAGATTTTTGAAAATGAACACTCAGGGCACAGCTGATTCAGGGCTACCTACAAAGCACAGCATGGATGAAAGACATTCAGAAAATGAAAGTAAAGTGTCAGTCATATAAAGGCAAGAGAAATTCAAACCAAACATTATGTATCAGGTTCTTTCGATTTCAAATAAATCCCAAATACCACAATAGTCCTGAGGCCTGTATTTCATTTAATGCTCGTGATTAACATTCAAACTTGTGCTCCTGAGTAATAAGAAAAACTCTAGGCTGGTTTTTTGTATGTGTGGTAAACATGAGCAAGATTTTATTGAACTAAAAATTTAAAGATTTAAAAGCTGAGGAGATGGTTTATCGGTTAAAGGCACTTGCTTGCAAAGCCTGATGGCCCGGGTTTGATTCCCCAGTACCCATATAAAGGCAGATACACAAAAGGGCACATGTGTCTGAAGTTCTCTTACAGTGACAAGAAGCCCTGGTGCACCCATTCTCTCCCCCGCCTCTCTCTTTTCTCTCCTTGAAAATAAATAAAAATATTAAGAAAAAATTTAAAGATTTATATATTTATTTTAAAAATTTATTTGCAGTGTGTGTGTGTGTGTGCGCCTGCGCGCGTGCACCAGGAACTCTTGCTGTTACAAATGAACACCAGAGACTTGTGTCACTTTTTGCATCTGGCATTAAAGTGAATACTGGTGAGTTGAATCCAGGCTGGCAGGTTTTGCAAGCTAGCACCTGAGCAATCTCGCTGGCCCCTAAAAGCTATTTTTTATCCTTTTAAAGCCTAAGTAAATGTAAAGATCAAAATGACCTTGGGAATTACACTAATGCTTTTATTTCAATATATCATTGGTAAAGGTTTCTTCAACTGTTATACAGTCAAATCAGTACATTTCAAAAGTTAATTTATGTCTCATTTCCCCATAACCAAATATACCTACATAAGTGCAAAAATAGCTTATTGGGATGTTTTAAAACAGGTCAAAAAGTATGCCAGACCTTTAAATCAGATAAGTGGAAGTTTTAAAATTGCCTTTTTAATGGTTTATTTTTATTTTTTAAATCTGTTTTATCTTACTATCTTGATGCCCAACTCCACTCCAATTTGAAGAAAGAGTAGGAGAAAGAAATATTCATATTCCAGGGAAAGCATCCACTCCATTGTAAATTAAGAAATTTCTAGACTTATGAATACATAGTGTGTTTGGTGATTGAGAGCTATTTTTCTTCAGGAAGCTCCACGTCCTGAGAAGGAAAGGAACAATCATGGCCTTGTGAGTTCTTACTAAGTAGCAACTTAGCCTCTACGGATGTCATATTTCTTATTTAAATAGAGTTGGAAGCTTCTCCTAGGATCTCGGAAGAAGTGGGAGAAAAAGGGAGACATTGTCCAGGCACCAGGTATTCAGAAATGGAGGAAGCTATTTGGAGCTCACAAGAATATGACCACAGGAAAGCCCATGGCAAAAGGACAACATCAGCTTCAGAGAAAAAGTTTTATGAATGCGAGTTTGTCACAGAATAGTGAGGAGCTCAGGTGACAACTCCCTCTGGCTGGATCTCAGATGCAGAAGAATGGTCAACCTTCCCCTGAGTACATATCAAGAGATCCATTTCTCAAACAGAATCAAGAGGGTTCTGGATAAAGGTTGAAAATACAAGGGCAGGAATTTTAAGGTAGCACTGTATATTAGAAAGAAGGTCACTTTTCATGATTTGTGTGATTTTAAACATGTTCCACAACTTACCACAGCCTCAGGTCTCTGATCTGTAAAATGTAAATATATCTACTTTACAGGATTAATTTAAGGATTTGAAACCTTGTATTCAAAATGATGAGTCTCTTGATAGTTTTCATTGTGATGAACGTAAAGAAGATTTTAAAGGGAATGATAAAGAAGAACACAAATGAATTCAATAGAAAAGGTTAAGGAGGTGGTCAGTCTCCTAAATCTCTCTCTCTCTTTCTATCTATCTATCTATCTATCTATCTATCTATCTATCTATCTATCTATCATCTATGTCTTTATACCCTCAGGTAGCTCTCATCTCATCCCTGGTTAGAAAAGCTTTTTATAGGCCATTGCCAAGGCTCTCGGTTGCTATGGGGGAAGGTGGGGAGGGAATCATAATGGTTTATGGTCTATAATTATGGAAGCTATCAATATAAAGTTTAAAAAACTAAAGCTTTTTTTCCTTTTCTTAATAGTGGGAGGCAGTTAGCGCAAAGAACTCTAATTAGTCAAGTGCTGAAATAAGTGGCTGAAAAGTTCTCTGTCTCACATAGGACATTAGATCATCCCCTCCAGGGCTCATGGAACATCGAGGAAGATGGGTTGGAAGGAATATAAGAGCTGGAGTTGAACTCTGGTGTCAGGACATGACAAGGCCATTACACTCATGCACAATGGAGCCAGTTAACATTCAGTTATAGATAGGATAGAGATGGAGAGACCATGGCTTTTCCCAACAGACACAGGAAGAAGAAAGAGTGTAGTGTGAAAGGAGTAAGGGAGGGCAATGTGAGGGGTACATATAATTAAAATGCTATATCTACATATATGAAAAATTAATAAAACACACAAATGTCACTATTCTTTTTGCAACCCAAACTAGTGTTGAAACAAAGTTGCCTCCATTAAGCATTAAGTTCACACACACAATTTAGATTACCTTAAATAGAGCCTCTGCGATGTAAATGGCAAGAAAATAATAGCTGCAATATTTTATTTCAGAGTGAAATATATGCTTTAAATGTACATTCCAATAGATTGCAAAGGGGTATATGCTCATCAGGATCACAAGGTTCCCAATGTTCTCAAACTCATCGGCAAATACTATTTTATGGCATACACGAAAAATCCAGTATCTATTAAAAAAAGAAACAGTTTTATCAAGAAAGATATGATTATATGAGATGTTTATAATTATATGCTCAGCCTGCTTCCACTTCTCAGTGGCCATACAGTCCTGCTGAATTCGATGCAGTCTTCCTAGCTAATCCAGCCCTCACCTGGTTTCCCATAATGTCCTTTCCACTTCCTCTTTATTTTCTCACTTCTAGTTCACTTTATTAATTATAACATATATATATATAGGTATAAGACAAAGATAATTCAAGCTGGAAATGTCATAAAAACAAAGCATTGAGTGTCTTCACACCTTCCACTTCTCAGAGATGATTATCAATAGTTTGAATATTGGAACAATATTCTTTTTAAAAATATTTTATTTATTCATTTTCAAGCAGAGGGAGAGAGAGGGGGAGAGAGAGAGTGAGAGAGAGAAAGAGAGAGAGAATGCACCAGGGCCACCACCTTATGGGTCTGGCTTATGTGGGTCCTGGGGAATTGAATCAGGGGCCTTAGGCACTGGAGGCAAGTGCCTTAACCGCTGAGCCATCTCTCCAGCCCCGGAACAATATTCTTAAGTTTATAAAATTATTAGAGGTTGGGAGTACCAGTAGTAGAGTTTTTATCTAGCATGCCGAGCCACTGGTTTGATCCCCAGCACTATGCTAAAAAATAAAGCCAAATAATTATTTATAAATATAAAAAGAATATAGCAGACATATTTTCCTTTAACCTGCTTTGTTTTAATAAAGCAATATAAACATATAAAATTGGGTACCCTAGGATGCGGGGCAGTATAAACCCAAATCATATCAAAAATTTTAAGTTAATGAGCTCTAAAAATTAGCTTTCATACCAAGTATTCTTGAGTAGAATTGTGGAGAACATTATTTACTTTGTTTGTACCATCTATCTTTATTGGCATACTTTTTATAGTTCTAATTGTATTTTTTTGAATTATTCAGGTAATATAATAATGTGTTACTTTTAAAACTCAAATCAGTTGATTGGTCAATAATTACTGGTTGAACTACCAGATGATTTGCCCATTTCTGAGGGTACATTTATATTATGGGTGAGAAGCTGTTTAGTTGCTTATAATTTTGTTGAGGATCTTTGCGAAGATGATTAGGTGGTCCCTGAGCTCCCTCTGTGGTCCAGTCAAGCCCCGAGTTTGTGAATCTTCTCTCTCAACCTGCTAAGTAGCTGGAATTACAGGCCTGGGCCACCACAGGCCTAGGTAGGGGTGAAGCTTTTATAATTTGGGATCCCACTGGAAAAAAACAGAGATGA
This sequence comes from Zapus hudsonius, assembly GCA_004024765.1. Lineage (NCBI taxonomy): Eukaryota > Metazoa > Chordata > Mammalia > Rodentia > Dipodidae > Zapus > Zapus hudsonius. The sequence goes on along the minus strand of PVHP010023700.1, from coordinate 1,993 downwards.
AATTATGAATATGAAAACATGACCACACAGCCTGGGACCTCTAAAGGCTTAGGCACTGTCTCAGTTTGAAAGGAGCCATGAATTTGAAGCCTTGTTAAGTTGATGGTGGTGAATCTAATGCCCTTCCTTCTCAATTCTCTCTCCAGACTGTTTTGATTCATCTTTTCCAGCAATAAAACTGTGCTGCACTTGAGTTACCCTTTGCTTAAGTTTATGTTAGACTTGTCCGTAGCAGGTGGATAAAGTGAAGGAACTACAATGGGGACTAATGATAATTTGTTTAAACCATTAGTGTTTATGTAACTTACAAATTCCTTCTCCAGTGCAGGACACTTATTTATTCCTTTTGTTATTGGTTCTACTTGACCCTTCCTGACATAGTGGTTCTTTTTCTATAGGTGAATGGATCAATCTGTTTAACCTGCTACTTAGTGTTTTAGCTCAGTTCTTCTCTTGGTGACTTGGGAAAATAATAAGTACGCTCTGAACTGCTGGTCTCCTGTGGAGACAAACCAGGCTAGCAACTTTCTCTGTCAGCTCGTCTACAAGATCTGATCTCACATCAGGGCCATGATGTCACCTTGGTATCTTAAATACCTTATCCAAAACAAATCAAAGGCTACATTTTCTCTTTTCTCCACTACATAGTGATTAGCAAAATTGCTTAAGGCCAACTTGAGAATTGTGAAGGAAACATTCATCCAAGGCTATGGCTTTGAGAACTGACAACGGTACATCCAGACAAGGGATAAGAGAGAGCTTATGACATCCCATTTGGGAACAGTCTCGCTTTAGAAAGAATTCAGTTAACTGTTCACCTGTGTTGGCACACATTATTTCATAGACATCTCCAGGTAGAGAAAGCTCGCCTGTCAAGGTCCCGCATTGCAGGTAAGCCAGCCTTGGTCTGGCATGTTTATCTTGTCACCTGTCTGTTATTCCTGTATCCTATCCATCCTCCTTTTGATAACTTGAGACCTCAGTCCATGGCGGCCCCTCTCTCTGTCAGCCATGGTCTGGAGAGGGCAACCACAATAAGCTCCTCAGCAAGTGCCACTGTTGCCCTGGTGAATAGAAATGGCCCAGGGAAGATGAGCATGTGGTCGGCATTTTTTATTCTTACATATTTACTTAGACGAGCATTCCATTTGCGCTTGTTTCGTTCAATTATATTACTTTGGTCAGGCTTCAGAGAACCATCTCAGCAGTACAACAGTGTCAGAGTCAATTGACCTTGATGGAATGCTGATCCTCATGTCTTCGTGGACAACTTCACTTTTATTTATTTATTTATTTATTTATTTATTTATTTATTTATTTATTTATTTTTATTGTCCATAATGAGTTACAACATTTATTTAGTGGGCAAACAATGAGTTGTTATCCCCAACTCCCCACTGCCCTCCCCTCCCCCGTCAACTGGATCACCTCCTCCATGGGTCGTCTGGATCAGTCCTTGTGACAGGGGACCATGGATAGACTAGTAATCAGCCAGTTTCTCCTGTCCGTACCTCTGGATAGTCTCCCCCACCACGGCTCTCACAATCTTTCCGCCCCCTCTTCTGCTCAGTTCCCTGAGTCGTGGTGGATGAGTAATAAGTTTGCTTTAAGGTTGTGAGCTTAGGGGTCTTTGTGTCGAAAATCGTTGGTTTCTGTTCCACTGGCTAATCCTGTGTTGATTTAATGGCTGTGGCTGTGGGCCCCTTTTCATCTCGTCTTTCTTTGCGGAGTTCCATTTGGATCCTCCATTGTATGACTGTGGTGGCCCCTCTCTTGCCAGAATCTTATTTATTTTTGTTTTTCAAGGTAGGGTCTCGCTCTAGTCCAGGCTGACCTGGAATTCACTATGTAGTCTCAGGGTGGCCTTGAACTCACGGCAATCCTCCTACTTCTGCCTCCCAAGTGCTGGGATTAAAGGCGTGTGCCACCAGGCCCGGCTCCAAGTTCACTTTTAATCAGAGATGTATACTCTGAAAAACTACAAAAAACACTG
>PVHP010023699.1:0-27138 GCA_004024765.1 Zapus hudsonius | reverse complement strand
AAAGAAAGAAAGAAAGAAAAAGAAAAGGTAACAGGAAACACTGTGGAAGGGGTGTTTGGAAGGAATCTAAGAGCCAGATGATGGGGAGGAGTACTGTGGAACTCGGTCTTCTGGACATGATATGGCCATTGTGCTCATGAACTCACTGCACCTGTGGCTACCTGCGCAAGACTTTCCTGAGAGTGGGCCTGTCAACATTCCATCATGCATGGGGGAGGGGCTCATGAGGCACCCCCCCCAGTAACAATAATCAATTAATGGTTACTTGGGGAGGGGAGGTGTCACTTTCTCCAGTGGTATACCCACTGGTAGGTCACCCATGCTCTAGTGAATAACTCAGCATCCTTGTTCATGTAGAAAATCCCAATTAAATGTAGTGGATCTCTCTCTGTCTCACACACACAAAATAGGACAGTAGAAGGAGTAGTTGGGAAGAGGAATGGGTTCAGCAGGAGTGGGAGTGGAAGGGGATAAAGAGAATAATGGGGTGAATATGATCAGAATTCATTGCATACATGTATAATTATTGTGAAAATTATTTTTTTTATATTTTATTTATTTACTTGAGAGAGAGAGAGAGAGAGAGAGAGAGAGAGAGAGAGAGAGAGAGAGAGAGAGAGAGAGGCGCAGACAGAGAATATGGGTGCACCAGGGCCTCCAAGCCACTGCAAATGAACTCCAGACACACGTGCCCTCTTGTGCATCTGGCTGTATATGGGCACTGGGGAATCAAACTCTGGTCCTTCTGAATTGCAGGCAAACGGCTTAGCCGCTAAGCCATCTCTTCAGCCCGAAAATTATTTTTTATAAAAGGTGTGATCTACCTTACCTGGAAATTTAGGTGGGTTCTGAGGATTTGAACTCAGGTCCTCACACTTGTACAGCAAGCACTTTACCCACTGAGCTATGGTCCCGGGCCACCTACCAAGGCTTTTTTCCCTATCAGGGCTTATTTCCTTTCCATGCAATGGCCTTTACACCTCCCCCCTCTACCTGGACCTTTGTCTTTCACTGAGCAGCTTTCCAGGTCCCATCAGGATCCACCCATGTCAACACCGTTGACCATACACTATAAACCTAGCACTGGGTTAGGGTTCCTCTAGACTTTTCCCCATACCTGCTCAGTTCTGGGACACCAAGCTTGGTCTCCATCTACGTTTGGGGCTTGGCCACCTTCCCAAAGGAGAACCTGAAGGTCACAAAGATGTCGGTTTCCTTCTCTCCCTTTTCCAGACCTGTTTGACTACCAGACCCCCAGTGCATGCCACTCAATCTCACCCATCCCCCAACCCCCCTCAGTTGCCATCTTCACATTCTTAAAATTCTTTCTATTAAAGCAGATAGTTGTTGGTTTGTATTGTTTTTTGAGGTAGAGTCTCACTCTAGCCCAGGCTGACCAGGAATTCAGGATGGCCTCAAACTCACTGCAATCCTCCTACCTCTGCCTTCCAAGTGCTGGGATTAAAGTTGTGCATCCACATGCTTGGCTAAAGCAGACATTTAAAAATATTTTTATTTATTTATTAGCAAGTGGAGAGAGAGAGAGAGAAAGAGAGAGAGAGAGGTGCTACCTTGTGCATCTGGCTTTATGTGGGTACTGGGGAATCAAACCCAGGTTGTTAGGCTTTGCAAGCAAGAGCCTTAACTGCTGAGCCATCTCTCCAGCCCCTTAAAATTCTTTATCCTGAGATTATATTAAACCTAAAAAATTGAATGTTCTCTCTTAGCTCTATCTTGCCACAATACAAACGTGGTAATGGCAGTCAGTGGTCTAAAAATGGTACCTTTGATTTCCAAATTCTTAGAAACCAAGATGACTTCATACAGTGCACCAGTAAATGGTCAAAGATGCCTTGGACTTGAGCTTTTCTCCATCCTTGTCTTCTGGTTCTTGTCTCACTTCCAAACCCAGTAACTTCCCAGTCCTGGTTCCTGTTCCTTGGGTCTCACCAGTCTCTTCCCTCCTCCATTCCTCCTACCAAGCTTCCCCTGAGCACTCCAGCTCTGGTCCTGCTGCTTCTCTTCTGCTCACTCCAGGCTCCTCACCACCTCCACACACCACTGTCACAGTACCAGACCCTCAATCCCACCCCTGCACACCGCAGATGAGGCAGGCTCCTTTCCTCTTCATCCCAGTGCTGGTGAGAGCCCCTTGGAGCGTCCCCACCCCACAAGCTAAGGAGTTCCTTTCAGCCTCTACACAAGGGTAAAGGAGCTACTTTTCTTCTTTCTGAGAGCACCCCTTTGCTCTCAAATCCACATGCATTGGGAGGACCTCCTGGTTCCCCTGCATTCCTCCCATCTTGGCATCCCTTTGGAGTGAGACACGGCTGGCTGTAATGCCATGTGTGTCCCTGCAGCTTTCTTTCCTGGCAAGACTTCCTAATCTGAGAAATCTACATGTAGCCAGATTTTCAGTTTCTCCAGGACAGTGAGTTCCTTTTTCCCTCCCAGGTCACTAGTGCCAATCTAAATGTGCGAGTACTCTATGTTCTTTGTGTTTTGTGACAGCGTTGTTCATAATTAGTTATTTCAAACTTATGGAGGAAAATTAACCTTATAAAAACAATGTTACCAGACAATTTAGTGATAAGAAAGATTTAACCAGAGGCTGGAGAGATTGCTCAGTGGTTAAGGTGCTTGCCTGCAAAGCCTAACGACCTGGATTCGATTTCCCAGTACTCATGTGAAGTCAGATGCACAAAGCGGTGTGTATGTTTGCTAGAAAATAAAGAAGTAAAAATATTTCTTAAAAATCTGGGCATCGTGGTTTTTTAGTTCTGGAAAGCACTACATGAGCTGCCAAGGGAAATAGGCCACTAGTGTCGTGAGAAAGCAGGGGACACTGCTATATGGCAGAAACCAGCATGACAAGATGTACACACCTGTGCAATAGTGGCACTCAACCTAGGTGAGTAATCAGGGCTCTTTTATTGGTTAAAACATTTGCACGGTGGCAAAGAACCCATAGCTGGAACTGGGATCCAAGCCAAACTCCTATGGAGACTGAGAATCTGGACTCCAAGGGGAAGCTTCCTCTAACCATGGGCCTAAAGAGAGGTTACACCCATTATGATCTTGTCAAATTGATAATGCTTATCCTTTCCTTTCCTTTCCTTTCCTTTCCTTTCCTTTCCTTTCCTTTCCTTTCCTTTCCTTTCCTTTCCTTTCCTTTCCTTTCCTTTCCTTTCCTTTCTTTTCTTTCCTTGTCTTGTCTTTTCTTTGTAGAAACAAAGTTTCTACTTAAAAAAAAAAGCCAGGCATGGTTGTAAAGACCTTTGATCCCAGGACTTGGGAGATAGAGGTAGGAGGATCGCTGTAGTGAATTCCAGGTCAGCCTGGGCTAGAGTGAGACCCCGCCTTAAAAAAGAAAGAAAGAAAGAAAGAAGGAAGGAAGAAAAGAAGGAAAGAAAGAAAGAAAGAAAAAGACAAAAAAAGAAAAAGGCTTAAAAAAGACAAAAATTGACCAGATGTGGCCTATGCTTAGGATTTAAAGTTTTGAGGGGGGAAAAAAAAGCCTAAATTACATCAATTTTTATTAAAAAGTAGGGCATGAAGAAACCAGCAAGTGTGAAAAAATATAAAAGTTATAGATATATAAAATGTATTTTTGGTAAAGAAGGTTAAAAATACTTTTAGGTAAGAAAGGGTTTTGTCTGATAAAATTTCGTAAAGGTCTATTGATAGACCAATGGTGACAAAACCAGGAAACCTATGCATGTTGCAAAAAGTCTGAGTAAGCCATTAAAATACTTATAAAAAGGTGTAAGTTAAAATTTGGTAAGAACAAAATTTTTTATTTTATTAAAAAATAATTGCTTATAGTTTTTATCAAGTTTGACAAGCCTTAAAAAAAAGCAATCCTGGGTCTTAACAGAATCAAAATTTATTTAAACGACTGCTTTGGTCAGAGTGAATTTCAGTCTGTTACTTGTTCTTTGAAACTGGTGTAATTGACCTTGTGGGTGTTCAACCTAGAAGCTAAAAACAGTCAGGAAAAGGAAGCTAACAAGACAGCCAGTATTTTGGCTCTTGCCCCAGTAGTTAGGTCCTAGAGGGTTAGGGCACAGTGAGACTCCTCTAAAAGGATCCTATAGCTTAAAGAAGTCACCTGTCCTCTTGACCTCAAAGGTTGGAAGTGTACATTCTGCAAGAACAGAGACATTACAGAGGAAAGTCACGTGGGCAGCAGGACCTTGCCCCATGCCAGCCGAAGGCACACTTAGGATAGGAAAACTAGAGGAGCCAAGTTGCTCCCCCTAAATCCCTAAGAAAAACCCCTCAAGGCTCAACTGACCAGAATGAAGAAAGATGAATTTGTGGTCACTTAAATACTTTTAAACACCTAGCATGAACATATAAGCAAAAATAACCATTAATTTTTTTTTTCCCCAAGGTAAAGTCTCCCTTTAGCCCACAATGACCTGGAATTCACAATGTAGTCTCAGGCTGGTCTTGAACTTATGGTGATCCTCCTACCTCTGTCTCCCCAGTGCTGGGATTAAAGGTGTGTGCCACCATGCCCGGCAATAGCCAATAATTTAACAAAATAAAAGTTTGCTCCAACCTCCAACCTGAATTTTTATCTTTTGTTTTGTTTTTGTTTTTGAGGTAGGGTTTCACTCTAGCCTGTGCTGACCTGGAACTCACTCTGTAATCTCAGGCTGGCCTTGAACTCACAGCATTTCTCCTACCTGTGCCTCCCAAGTGCTGGGATCAAAGGCTGTGGATTAAAATAAAACTTGATATTTACAGATTCAGCCTATGGTCTCTGTGTGACCGGTACCCACCCAGATGGCTAGAACAAGGGGCCTCTTTACTGCCAATTAAACATCTTGATTAAACATGTTCAAAAGATTTTCCGGTAGCCTCACGGACTCCAGCTTTTCAACTAACCCCCACATTAGCCCAGGACACTGGATTGATCATAACACCTCCCATGGGATAAAAGGCCACTCAAAGCTGTCCAGCCTGGACCCTGTCAAATCCTCCTCATGTGTCCAACTGCAGTCAAGTCACAAGTGCCACTGTTAAGACTGTTCATCTCCCCCAAAGCTCAAGCAACGGATTCCTTTGAGCCCTCTGGAGATCTCCCCCTCCTCTTCCAGTGAGATCTGGCTCAAGCCCACCCACAGACACCCTAAACCTCCACGAATAGCCAAGACACCTTTTCATCTTGCTGAGTTCTATGATATAATTTACAAGCTCTTGCCTCTAATTCCCTCCTGTAGGACCCGGCTCAATTTAAAACATTCATTTTAGACTTCTTTCTTCAAGAGAACTTCTCAGACTATTCCTAAACTGAAGCTATTACTTACTTCAGGTCAGATGTGGCTCACACTGTCCTAGGGGTCTACTTACTCATTTTTCACCCATCTATCTCTATCTTAAGGAACCAACCTTTCCCCCAGAAAAACAAGTCCTTCACACTTCGTTGGTTCTAAGGCACTTGCAATCTCACGTCAAGGTAATTACTTTTTCTAAATAAACATGTCTCTCCTGCTATCCTGCCTGTAACAGCCCTTCCTTATAGTCACAGACCTCTTGGCTTTCCTCTCCTAAGAGGTTTTTCGGGATGGGCTGGGACTCTCTTAGCTTCTATAGAGCCCCTTTCTTACGGGTTTTAATTCTACTGTGTTTTTGGTTCTTGTCTACTTAACCTCCTGATACAACTGGTATCTTCTAGATTACAGGCCATTCAGCTCCATGTGGTTTTGTCTCAGGGATATCCCCATCTATGCTGCCACCTGGCTACCTGCTACAAAAAGTGGGGGTAGGAGGGGCAGAACAACTTTGGACCCCCATTAATTCCCTATCCCCACCTCTCCTTGTCTATAAAGTTATCCCTCTCTTCCTTCTTTTATGTAAATAACAAGTCTGGAAGTAAGCATAGGCAAGCGAATTTGTCCTTCCTGGAAACAGATTCTCTAAGTGACTGGGTCCTAAATGGCCAGTGAATACTAGTGACTATCATATGGTCACACAGTAATCACAGCCCACTTCCCCTCTCACAGGATGACCCCTGTCACATACCTCAAGCCACAGAGGCACCACTCCCCCACCTCCCTTGTCACATATGAACTAGGCCCACTTTCTCATGGTATAAGAAGACCTCCTTTTCCCAAGAAACCTTAAAAGTATACCTCTGCTCTCCCTGGGTGGGTTGAAACTTCCACTTCAGATCCCACTGCAAGTTGGTATTCATCACATTCACCTAAAAGGTTTCCAATATGTTTCCAGAAGTCTCTTGAACCACCTCTCTCTCTTCCTCCCTTCTGGAAACCTAGCACCAACCCAAACCAAATATTCAATCTCACCCAAGAGCCAACCAGGGAAAGTTCTGAGGTGTTCTTTTAGCTCTTTTCTTGGCCGACTTACCTCTTACGATTTAGCAACCCACTTTAGACTGGGCTAACCCTCATAGCAGGTCTGTTGCTAGTCTCGCATTATCACGTTGAAAGCTTTGACATTAAGTATCTTGTTCAGGGATAGAAGGGTAGGGGCAGTGTGGCTTCCAGCCAATTTCTGTCTCTCAGAGTCAGTTTTCTTCCTCCTCTTCCCCCTCCACTTTCTCTCCTTTTCCTTATTCCTTCCCCTCTCATTTTAATTTTTTTTATATTTTATTTATTTATTTGGAAGTGAGAAATCGTGGGTATGTCACGGCCTCCAGCCACTGCAAATGAACTCCAGATGCATGTGCCACTTGGTGCATCTGGCTTTACCTGGGTACTGGGGAATTGAACCTGGGCTGTCAGGCCACTAGGCTGGCCTTGAACTCACAATGGATCCTCCTGCCTTAGCCTCCCAAGTGCTTCGATTATAGAAGTGCCCCTTTTTGTGGCTTGAGTGAGCGGAGATTTTCTCTGAAATCTGCTTGGCTCTGTTCTCTGCTGCTGTTCCCTTAGCCTGAGCTCCACCATCATTCCTGCTGTCGTTCTAATTCCAAGACCCCGGGAGCTGCCCCATCCCAGCTACTATGAGATTGAGGTTCCCTTCTGAGGGGGGAGAGGCTTTCCACTGTTCTCTTGGGCCTCTTCTTCCCCAAGGCGGCCCCCAGCCCCAGGCTTCTGCTGGGTTCCTCTGGCTGAGGTGCCTGCAGCTCTCCCCCACCTCAGGGCAGGGTCAGTGTTGAGCCCCAGCCCAGCCCCTCCTCTCTGCTTACCACTTGCTCTCAGCAGTTATTGATGTTCTTGAGTGGCCTGAGGCAGGGCGAGATCCGGAGTCATCAAAGGAAGATTAAATTATGCTCCGAGGCAGCCAAGGGGTTGTTTTAGGAAGGGTTTCGACTGTGAGGCTTGGAGCGAGCTGGGCTGCTGCCTAGAGCCCCCCTGTTCTGGGTGTGTGTCCTCTGGATCCTAATTGGCCGGGGTTGTCCATTTGTTCCTGTCCTAGTGGAGTGCTCTTTAAAGGCGCCTGGTGACTTCCCTGAGGCTGCTGGGGTCAAGCCAGAGTATACACATCCCAACTGCCCAGTGAGGGGACAGTGTCCCTAGAGGGCCCCAGACCCCCAGTGATCTGAGGTGATGAAGGAGTTTGATGTGCTTGCATGACCTTGGGAGAGGGGAGCCACCTCTCTCCAGGCGTCTTGTTTCTCTTCATTTTTTAAGTGACTTTGAAAACAAAGTACCAGAAACCTACTGATGATTTAGATCATACCTTGGGGGTCCATAAGATCTCTATATAAAACAGACAGTGAAGGAGGTTTGTGGAGGGGAATAAGAGGAGAAGTCACCCAAAAGAGCACCCTCTGGTTATCCGCCCCACTTCCCCTGCTTTCTGTATCCTCTGTCCCAGGATGCCCCTGCTGTGTTCCTAAACGCAATGTGTTCAAATTGCCTTCTTAAATTATTTAAAAAAGAAATTATGCACTTGAGAAATCTTACATACCGAATGAATTTTTAATTGGGATATGGAAATAGATTTTTTCCCTCTTTCCTTTTCTTCCCCCTTTCTCTCTTCCTTTTTTTTTTCTCTTTGTCTAAACTCTTCCAGAGTCTTCTTTAAGATGAAGATAGATAGGTTCAGTTTCTCCTATTCTCTGCCAGGTCCAAGAAGGGGTGTGTGATTTGACCAAGATGTGTTCAAGAAATCATCTGGTTCAATGTCCTCATTCTATTTCTGGGGAACTAAGCTCAGTCCAACGAGGAAGAATACAGTTGATCTCCAGCTTCTCTGGCATCTCCTCACTGCAGACAGCCTTTCTAAATTTTAAATTTTCTAATGTGGGAGAGTGGCTGAGTAAGACAATCTTATTCCCTAAGAACAGTGGCGGAACAAGGGGCCCACTGAATTTTCTCCTACCACTTTTCCTTCCTTCCTTCCTCCCTCCCTTCCTCCCTCCTTCCCTCCCTTCCTTCCTTTCTTCCAACCAACCATCCATCTATCCATCTGATATATATCATGGGCTTGTACAACTGAGGCTCTGTATTATGTCAACTACATTCCCCTCCAGTAAGTATGCTTTCAGGGCAGACAACCACTCAGAAACAATTATAGTACAAAGGAGACTGATCTCAATGTTTTAGGAGATGACTAGGTGGGGGAATCAGAAAGCAATGGATTGTCTGGAGAGATGGCATTGGTACCAGGCCTTTGTGTGTGTGTGTGTGTGTGTGTGTGTGTGTGTGTGTGTGTGTGTGTGTGTGAGAGAGAGAGAGAGAGAGAGAGAGAGAGAGAGAGAGAGAGAGTTATGCATGGTACATACATATGTGTGTTTGTATGTATGGGTACACATGGGTGTACATGTGTGCATGTGAGGTCAATGCTGGGTGTCTTCCTCAGTCACTCTCAACATTTTTTTGGGTCATTGTCTCTCAGTGAACCTGGAGCTCACTGATTCAGTTAGACTAGCTAGCCAGCAAGCCCTAGGATCTACCTGTCTGCATCTCCCCCAGAGCTGGGATGACAAGCATGTGCCAACATGCCTGGTGTTTTTGTCTGGATTCTGGGGATCCGAACCCAGGTCCCCATGCTTGTGTCCTAGGCCCTTCATCCACCAAGGCATCTCTCCAGCCCAGACACCAGGCTCTGGTGATTGGAATGGAGGAAATTCCAAAGGCAGTTGGAAAGGGATGCAAGCGCAGGGTAATGGGGCAATTGGAGGGAAAATGGATGCATATTTTGGGTAGAACTCTTTTCCCACCCAGAATTGTGGCCCTGGTCTCAGGAGTGGGAGCATCTCAGACATTTTCAGAAGGGCTGATAATCCCCCCGGGGAATGGGAAAGCTTCTGAGGATTCTAATCCATGAGACACCAGGACCTGAATGAGTACTGTTCAGTGGTACCCAAGTTCACTTTGTGTAAGTTTGGGCCTCTTGTCTTGTTTTTAAAAAAATTATATTTATTTATTGATAAGCAGAGAGATATGAGGAGAGAGAGAAAGAGAGAAATGGGAGCATCAGGACCTCAGCCTCTGCAAACAAACTCCAGATACATGCACCACTTTGTGCATCTTACTTTACATGGACACCGGGGAATCAAACCCAGGTTGTTAGGCTTTGTAGGCAAGCATCTTAACCTCCGAGACATCTATCCATCCCTCTTGCCTCTTTTAATAAATATTTTTCCATTCTGGATGCTGATGACTGTCTACTCTCCACCCCTTCAAGAGCTCAAGGCAGAGGCTTAGTTTATATGTATACTGTCCTGCTGTTCAGAATGTCGCCAGGTGAGGATGGTCAGACGTCCAGTAAACTCCCAAGGGTTAAGAGCTGTATTTCCCTGATGGCTGAGCAGGACTCTCTCAGCCCTGAACTTCATCACCAGCTTATTGGAGACCCCCAGGTTCAGCCCTTGTCCTGGGACAGTGCCCAGGAAATGGAGGACCCATGCTGGGTGGCTTCACGTTGTCCATGGACTTCCCCTACAATTGTTCTTCTGGGAATGAGACAGTTCAGGGAAAGGGATTCCACAGGTCTGAATGTGAATCTTGATTCTACCCCTTGCCACCTGGACTTGGACACGGGATAATCACCTATTTAAGCCTCATTTCTCTTACCTGTAAAACATGGCTATAGGATTTTGGGATTTTATATAAAGCATATGAAACTTGAACACAGCCAAGTCCATGGTGCATTATCTGAGGATCAGGCCTCAGGAGAGCTGAGCTCTTCCAAAGAAAAGGTTCCTGGGAGACAGGAGGCCAGAAGGAGTGCCCCAGGGGGGCACAGGATGGAGGGCCTATGAGAGAGACTGAACTCTTGAAACCTGTCTGTTGTGTCTGAAACAGACTCTGGTCCAGCCGGTCCTTCCGGAGCTCGTCATGTTGTCAGGCAGGCTGGACCTCAGCGGTCACCTCGAGTGTCGAGGGGCAGGTATGCAGAGTCTTGGTGAGTCTACAGTCAGAAATTATGGAGCTTGGCAGCTGAGCAAGACTAGGAATGGCTCACAGGCAGTTCGGAAGGAATGGTGGTGAGAGTCGCCCCCTTCTGGTTGACACCATAAACTGCACTTCTCTCAAGATGGAGAGGTTATTTTGTAGGTGCAGCCCAGCTCCTTGAGCAGATTTATGTGGATCTGGAGTAAAGGAACCCTCACACCCCTCACACTGACCAGGTGTTCTAATAACTGGCCGGAGAGGAACCTGGTGTGGTACTGAACACCTGTCACTGTAAATTTAAGGCAAGCCTGGGCTGCATAGACTGTCTCTCAAAAAAAAAAAAAAATCCAAATCAAAACAAAGCAAAACAACCACCACAAATAGAGGAGCTTGCGTGGTGGAAGTTGGGGGGCACACCAGGCTGATGCTTTTTAGCTGCAGGCTGGTGGGACAGCTACCATGGTCCGATCGTCCCCAACACGGTTTTCTGATGATAAGAATCTTAAACCAGGGTCAGTGGACTCTAGCACCCAGAGGACCAGGGGATGTGGATGAGTCTGGTAGGCTAGGTGTGGGCATTGTGTGGGGGTTCCATGGAAAACTGCAGAGCGCATGTCCAGTGTTGAAGGGGGCAGGGGCTGCTCTGAGCCCGCTGGTGTTGCCATGGGGATATGCAGGCTTTGAGTTGCCAGATCTTCAGATATTTTAAAAATAGCTTGAAATCTGGACTTTTGTGTGAAAATTTTCCAATTGTGTAGGCGACCCCTCTTCCCACCTTCTGGAATCCCTTTGTCTTTTCTGCTTCTACCACCCATGGAGACCATAAGATCCATGAAGTAATTCCTTGTAGAGGAAGGTAGGACTGCCATGGACTTGTCCTCATACCGCGTCCTTCCTGGCCTTCAGGTGTTTATTCACTCGACAGGTATCTCGCACTGGGCTGGACCTTGTGCGGAAAATGGCTAAATATTGAAGCTGGGAGAAAATGAGACACAGCTCTGCTTTGGGGGTTCCAAGGCCCATGGGAAGGAGAATGGAGGGAATAGGGATCCAAGGAGGCCATGCCAGGAGTCAGGCACCCTAGCGACACCTTCCCACGTGCTTCTTTCCTCTCCAAGGTCTTAGATCAGAGCGGTGTGGTTTCCTCTCTGGGGTGTCATCCACCGTGGGGGTGGATGGACTTGGCACCATACCACACACATTCCTCTCATTATCTTTGTAGTCACTGTTTCTGAGGCCAGCTCTTTCCCTGCTTCTCAGAGAGCCTTCCCATCCCAGCCCCATGTCACTGTGCTCTACAGAGAGCATCATCACTGCCTGAAGTCATGGGCCTCCCTGTCACCCATGCTGGCTGTGAGGTCATGAAGCCAGGGCCTGGTTCTGGCACATATGTGGATTCATGGTAGGAGTAGATGCATCTCAGGAACAAAAGCCTAAACTGGAGGTTTTCAAACCATGTCCCTAAGGGCCGTTATGACTCTGGAGTCACCTCCCACACGGTATGACTATGGCAGGGTTCAGCTTTCTTTCACCCTTTTGGGGCCTTGAAGCCCGGGTTTGTTTTTAAGGCGCAGTACTGGCGGAGGCAGTGTTGAGTCTTAGACCCTGCTTGCTGGGCCTTAGTTTTCCTCACTTGTAAAATGGGTCTAATGGTAGTAGTTCCAACTTCATGGGGTTGTGAAGAGGGTGGTGGGTGTATGCTGTGGTGCTATGAGGTGGCAAGTCCACATCCCACTGCGGGGTGTGCTGTCCTGCATCTCGGGGGAGCTTACAGTCTATTGGATAACCCTCTCCCCAAACAAGCAGTTCATTGTTGGCTTTCTGTCTGTCTGCGTTGTTTCTTGCTGAAGGCTGGTACACAGGCCTGCTTGGCAGTGGGTCTCTTTCAGCAGAAGCAGTGACAGAAGAGCTGAGTGATGAACATGGGCTGAAGCTCCGGGAACAGATGGTTCCAGAGAGAGGAAGCCATGGGTGCTAGGAGAAGATACTTGGTTTCTGAGAGGTCCCAACTCAACTGTCCTGTCCCTATTCTCTTCAGGCTTTCCTCCTGGAAAGGGAGATTGCCAGGAAAAGCTTGACATGGTGAATGAAAGAGCCAGACCCAGCTGAGCCTCTGTGTGGAGGACTTGGTGGTGGGGACTAGACATATAGCTGCTCAGACAAGGAAGGGTGCCTGGGGCTGGGGCTGGTGGTGGGAGAGGGTCTGGTGGTTTAGAGTTGGGTGAAGTTTATTGCTGAAGTAATAAGCCTTGAATCATAAATGGGTTACCAAGTCTCTGCCCTCATTCTAATTTCATCAGCACTATTTTTGTTTGAGTCAGGGTCTTATGTAGCCCTCAAGCTGGCCTTGAACTCCTTATGTAGCTGAATCTGACCTGAATTTCTGATCCTCCGGTTTTTACCTCCCAAGTGCTGGGATTATAGGTGTGTACCACCACACCTGCTTTTATGTGGTGCAGGGGAATCTAACTCATCACAAATGCTAGACAGGCATATTATCCACTAGGCCACATGCCCAGCTGCTCATTAGTACTGTAGATTGAGTGTGCAGAGAACCCAAAGCTTCTGGGATAGAGGCCATGTAAGTAGGAGGACAGATGAGAATCCAGGGTCAATGCTGAGCCGCCTGCTTCTTCCTCCAAATCGCCTGACATTTTTTTGTTATTTTTTCCAGGGCTGGCCAATCCAGCCCAGGACCTCACACATGCCAGGCAAGAGCTTTGCTATGTATCTCCTGCACATGTATCTCCAGTCACATCAACTTTTGAATCTTGGGTTTCTCATCTGCAAAATGGGGACAATGTCATCGACACTGCAGTTGTTGAGGATTAACGAGACAACCCAATGTTACAATCCCAGCACTATGTATTTGGCATGTAGTAGGTGCTAATTGGTGGCTACTTCTGTAATTAATGCCCTTGAAGCTTCTTTATTTTTTAACTTAAAGATATTTTTATTTGCAAGCAGAGAGAAATAGAGAAAAGAGAGACAGACAGAGAGAATGGGCACACCACTGCAAACAACTCCAGATGCATAAGCCACTTTGTGCATCTGGCTTTCCATGGGTATTAGGGAATTGAACCTGGGTCAGTAGGCTTTGCAGGCAAGTGCCTTCATTGCTGAGCCATCTCTCCAGCCCTATTTTTAAATGTTTTATTGATAACGTCCATACATATAGACACTAAACCTTGGTCATATTCCCCTCCCACCACCCACAATTTATCCACTGTGGCCCAGAGGATAAAGTACCTCTCATTTGTGCTGAGTTAGATTCCCTACACCTCATAGACCTCCCTTCCAAACCTTCCCTCCACTAAATCCCTTCTTTCCTATTATTTGAGAGTGAGAGAGTATGTATGGGCATCCCAGCACTTGGAAGTTAGAAACAGGAGGATCAGAAGTTCAAGGTATATTCAGCTACACGAGGAGTTCAAGGCCACTTGCTTTGAAGTGTCCTCCTGCCACTTCAGACAAACTCCAGACACATGTGCCACTTTGTGCATCTGGGGAATCGAACCCAGGCAGGGCAACCACTGAGCCATCTCCCCACTCCTCCCCACTGCTATTATACTGTTCTCCTGTAGGTAGCATCCAGGGTGAGGTCATGAAGACCATGACTACTGTGTCTGGAAAACAGTATCTTAAACACTTCTGGAACAGTCTACCTTGGAGTTTAAGGGCAGGGGACTTGTCTTCGGTTTCTCTCTCCCCAGTGTCTGGTGCCGCGTGGGCAGGCACTGAACAAATGTTTGTCAGTTCCTAGACTCCGATCCAAAGACCCAGCTGCACAAGCGGGGAGAGGCAGCTCAGCACCAGCACACGTGAGAAACGTGGAGGATTTACCCTGGCAGAAATTGTGGTCGCCGTGAAATGGCTGTCCGAAGCAGCCCAGTGAAGCGCGCAGAGGCCCCGAGCCGCACGGGACGGTGGAAGCAATCAGGCGCGAGCTGGCAGGTCTCCAGAGCCATAGGGTGCCATTCAGATCTTCCTCTCCCCTGACTCCGGCCAATCTGTTAACAACTCCAAGTCTCAGGTTTCTTTTCGGTGAACTACGGGAGCCACAGGTTGGAGACGGCCCTGTGTTGGAGAAAGGATGGGGGCCAAGCCCCGCAGCGCTGGTCCCCCACTCTGAGCTCGCAGGGGCGCGGGCGCTGGAGGACAGCTTGCAGGGACGCCGAGGGTGGCCCGTGGAGCCTTTCCCCCGGGAGGGTGGGTGGGTGGGGGTGGTCGGACCATGGTGACAGGGATGGCTTCTCCCCGTGCAGACCTCCTCGGGGTTTCCTCCAATTGAGCCTCATCCTACAGTCCGGCCGCCGCCCCAGGGTTACCCGGGCAGCTTCCTTTCCGTCTGTGCGCCTTTTGCACGTGTCCTGGCGTGGCGGCTCCCCTGCGCCCCACAAAGCATCCTCGCCGGAGGTGCCGCAGGGTGGTCCCGGCGCGCCCTCCGGTGGCCGCGGGGATTCCTGCGCCGGCCTCAGAGGGAAGTCTTGGAGCAGCGCTACCCAGCATAGGGTTAGGATTTTAGCAAAACCCTGGACCTCCATCCACAGATGCATGAAAACAAACAAACAATATGGTATATGCACACGATTTCTTTAGAAATTACCTATTTCCAGGAGTGGTGGCGACGCCTTTAATTCCAGCTCTGGGGAGGCAGAGGTAGGAGGATGGTTGTGTGTTCAAGGCCAGCCTGAGACTACAGAGTGAGGTCCAGGTCAGCCTGAGCTAGAGTGAGACCCTACCTCGAAAAGAAAGAAAAGAAATTGTGTGTGTGTGTGTGTGTGTGTGTGTGTGTGTGTGTGTGTGTGTGTTTGGGGGGACGGTAGAGATGTGCCACAGGAGGCCTGTGGAGGTCGGAGGACAACTTCCATTGCTGGCCTTTGCTTCCCACTTGTTTGAGGCAGGGTCTCTCATTTTGTTGTTCATCACTGCATCTCTCAGCAGGCTGGCTGGAGGATTCTCCTCCCTCTCCCTCTCTTCTTGCTTTAGGTGTGCTGTGATTACAGACACCTGCCACCATTTGGCTTTTACCTGGGTTCTGGGGACCCAAACTCCGGTCCTCATTCTTGTGTGGCAAATGCTTTATTCACTGAGCCATCTCTCTACTCAAGTTTTTTCTTTTTAAGCAAAGCAGTCAGTGTATCTAAGAAACTAAGTCAGAACAAATCAATTTCTGCTTAAAATTTTCCTTAGGCTCCTCCCATCCCCCACAGATCTGGTCCCTGATCCTCTTTCTGCTACCAAGCTGTCTCACTAGGCTCCTTTCTGTCTCCCTGGAACATGTTTGTGGATTTCTTTGTTGTTGAGGTTGGGCTCCTGTCATTTACTTTCTAAGGGAAACTCACTCCTTCCCGTCCCCTCCTAGTCTTCTTGCCCCCATCCTGCTCTATTTACTTCTGGGCACATGACCTTCTCAGAATCCTGTTCTTTTTATGACTCCATTTGCTTACCTGACTGGCCTGCGTAGGGCAGAAAGCAAGCAGTCACTGGTCTTTTCTCCCACTGCTGTCCTTCCAGTTGTCCTGCTGGGCTTCACTTCTCCTTGAAGACATGTCAGCAGGCGCGGCCTGACTTCTAGGTATTAGAGCAATTTTGATTTTAGGCATAAAAAGTCTGGTTCTGGGCTGGGGATGTAGCTCAGTTGGCAGAGTTCTTGCCTAGTATACACAGTGTTCTGAGTTCAGTCCCCAGTAGCACATAAAAAACTGGGCATGTGGCTCATGCCTCTAATCCCAGCTCTCTGGAGGTAGAGGCAGGTGGACCAGAGGTTCGAGGTCATCCTTGTCTGCGTAGAAAGTGCTAGGTTAGCCTAGGCTACATGAAACCCTGCCTCACAAACTTAATAAAAAATAAGGTTGGGCTGGAGAGATGGCACAGTGGTTAAGATGCTTGCCTGCAATGCCTAATGACCAGGGTTTGATTCCCCAGTACCCATGTAAAGCCAGATGTACGAAGTGGTGACTGCATCTGGAGTTCGTTTGTAGTGTCTGGAGGCCCTGGTTTGCCCATTCTCTCTTTCTCCTTGCAAATAAATAAATAAAATATTAAAAAAATAAAATTAGTTTTTTTAGGAGATATACACTGAAGGATTTAGGGGTGACATCATAATGTCCTTTCTTTTAATGAATTTTTATAGAATTTATAATATTTCTAGGGTTTTCCAACTGGTTGATTATTAGCTTTAATACATACATTTTTTGTTTGTTTTTGGGACAGGTTCTTGCTGTATAGCCTATGCTGACCTTGAACTGAAAGTAATCCTGTTTAGCTTCCTGAGTGCTGAGATAGCCATTTTAGCATGTGCTCATTCTTCAAAGCAATGGTTTCATTATGCCATTCTCACCCACATCTATGATGTACTTTGATCATGTCTCAGGTCCTGCCTCCTCTCTCCTGCTGGTTTCCTTCTTGTTCATAGAGTCCCTCTTTACTTTCATGTTTTATTTATTTACTTGTTTGTTTAAGTCTAGATTCTGAGTCTGGCTTATTTTGGTTAGCTTTCAAGCATTCAGCAAATCCGAGCACACCTGGCCCTCCATACCTGCGGCGCCATATCCTTGACTTTAACCAACTGAACACATTGCCAGTGTTTGCACCGGTACCACGCATGAACTTTTTCTTTTTGCCACTTTCTCCTAAATAATACAGTATTAAACCTACGTGCAGGGACTAAGGAGATGGCTCTGTAGGTAAAAGCCCTTGCCACTTGTGCATGAGGGCCTAAGACTGTCTGAGTTCAATTCTGCAGCACCCACTTAAAAATCTGGGTGTGGCCACACATATCTGTAACAGCTGTCCTGGGGTGGTGGAGGGTGGGCTCACTGGCTGAAAACAACAGCTCAAGCTTGATGGAGACCCCACCAAGGAAATGGTAGAATGAATGAGCACTGTAGTAGGACGCCCGATGCTCTCCTCTGGCCTCCCATATGCATCCATACGAGGTTCCCACATCAGCAAACACACATGTATATGTCACACAGATCACACCACCCACCACACCACACATCTCTACACACACACACACACACACACACACACACACACACATCAAATAAACCTAGCTACAGAGCACTTGTAATATATTAGGCATTATAAGTCACCTAAAGACTTAAAGCACATGGGAGGATACACATAGGTTCTATGCAAACAGTACTTTATCTTATATAAAAGACCATGGGTATTGATATCTGAGGAGGTCATGGAGTCCACCCCCATGGATAACCCCCGTGGTTAACTGTACACACACACACACACACACACACACACACACACACACACACCGAACAAACACATGATGGTTAACAACTTTTAAAACTAAGTAAATAGATGGTGTTTATGGTGATATTCTTTTCATTTTTCCATATGTTTGAAAGTTCTTATAACAAGTTGGATGAAGGCTGGAGAGATGGCTCAGTGGCTCAAGGCATTTGCTTGCAAAGCCTGCAGGCCCAGATTTGATTCACCAGTGCCCACATGCACATGCCCAGGTGCACAAAGTGGTTTGTTTGCTGTAGCAAGAGACCCTGGAATGCAACCCCCCTCTCTCAAATAAATAAATAAATATAAAAATTTGCCTTTTTTGCAATGTTTTTTTTTTTTTTTGGTTTTTTGAGGTAGGGTCTCGCTCTAGTCCAGGCTGACCTGGAATTCACTATGTAGTCTCAGGGTGGCCTTGAACTCATGGCGATCCTCCTACCTCTGCCTCCCAAGTACTGGGATTAAAGGCTTGCGCCACCACGCCCGGCTACAATGGGTTTTGCCATCAGGACGCAGGTGCTCTGGAAAGCCAACTTGGGAAAGGAAAAGACATACATCCGCATCGTAATCACTGGACACGCAGATTCCATCAAGCCCACCACTGCTGGCCATCTGAGGTAGAAATGTGGAAAAGCTGAGAAGCAGCCTGCTGAGATGGAAAAGGCTCCTCCAAGCATGCCTGGGTCCTGGACAAACTGAACGCTGATGCAGAGTGTGGTATCATGGTTGACAGCTCCCTGTGGAAATTTGGGACCAGCAAGTGCTATGTGACAATCACTGATGCCCCAAGGACACAGAGACTTTCTCAGGTACATCCCAGGCTGACTGTGCTGTCCTGATTCTTGCTGCTGGTGTTGGTGAACTTGAAGCTGGTATTTGCAAGAATGGGGTAGACCTGAGACCATGCCCTTCTGGCTTGCACACTGGGTGTGGAACAGCCGTTGTTGATGTCAACAAGATAAGTCCCACTGAGCCACCTACAGCTGGAAGAGACATGACGAAATTGAGAGAGAGAGAGAATGAGAACTACTGGCGTGCCCGGGCCTCAAGCCACCGCAAATGAACTCCAGATGCATGTGCCACTTTGTGCATCTGGCTTTGCATGGGTACTAGGAAACTGAGTTCAGACCACCAGGCTTTGCAAGCAAACACCATTTACCACTAAGAAATCTCTCTAACCCCAAATCAGTACTTTTTAATAGAAACAACTTGACCAAAAATCTGCTCCAGGATTTTGAGACTGATTAAAACAAAGTTTAGGTTGGGCGTGGTGGCACCCGCCTTTAATCTCACCACTCAGGAGGCAGAGGTAGGAGGATCACTGTGAGTTCAAGGCCAGCCTGCACTATATAGTGAATCCCAGGTCAGCCTGGGCTAGAGCAAAACCTTATCTAAAAAAAAAAAAAAAAAAAAAAGTTTAATGAGAAAAAAAAGTTGGGTGAAAAATGAAACTGTTTTATAAGCCCAATTATATCTAATTAAAACCTTTGTTTTGGTCTGGAGAGGTAGCTCAACAGTTAAAGCACTTGCCTGCCACACCTAACAACTGAGGTTTGATTCCCCAGTGCCCACATAAAGCCAGATGCACGAAGTGGCACATACGTCTGGAGTTTGTTTGCAGTGGCTGAAGGCCCTAGCACTCCATTCTCTCTCTCTGCTTACTCATAAGTACAAATACTTTAAAACACCATTTGTCTCCCATCCATCGTGAAAGTTTTCTTCAGTTTGGCTGAGGCCTGGCTTTGGGGGGATGTTTGGGGCAGTGGTGGATTCATCTGCACTCCACTTGCTGGCTAGGCTGCTATCCCAAGTGTGTACTGGCAAACCCAATAAAAGCCACAGGGGAATAAAAGTTTGCTGTCCCCTTCCTCCCCCCACTCGCTCTTAGAGCCCTGACTTCAGAGCTCAGTTGCAGGATCTTCCCTAACTCTTCCTTTCAAAGCTACGGAGCTCCTCTCCAGCTAGGCTCCCAGGACCCTGGAAGCATCTCTTTGAAATGACTCCACAGGGAAGTTAGTGCCTTGGGGCCCAGTTCCTGCTGGAGTGTCCAGGCCTCATTTCTGTTGGCCCAACTCCAAAAGCTGCAAAGTGCCTGCTGTCTGTCATAAAGCAGGAGAAAGGTGTTTTCCTTTGAACAAAGATAATTATCCAACACAGATGGCTGCCGGCATAGCCAGGCTTGGATGAACTGTGTGAACACGATGGGGCTGTTAAATCCTCATCATCTTAGTTTTTTTTTTTTTTTGGGGGGGGGTTCTGCTCAGCTATATAAAAGTGTGGGAATTCTTTCCCTTCATAGTCTCTTAGTGGGTTGTCTGTGCTGCTTGTCATATTATGGTTTATTTTTAATAAGTGCTTATTTAATAACATCAATAACAATTGTCTTCTTCCCCTCCCATTTTGGCAGAGGCTTTTTGGGTTGGCAGGAGATTTTTGTCTTTAATGTGTTTTTCCTGGGCAGGTGTTATGGGGGGAGGGAGGGAGGGAAGAAGGGAGGAAGGATGGAGAGAAGAGGAAAGGGAAACAGGAGGGGTGAGAGAGAGATGGGGAGAGGAAGGGGGAGAGAGGTAGAAAGACTGGAGGAGAGAGATGAAGGGAGAGAGGGAGAGGGATAGCGTGTCACGTTTTCCACAGAAAGAAGTGACTTTTCCTGCTAGCCTCTCTAAGGTCTCTCGGGCCCCTGAGACCAAGGCGGCCTCTCCCAGAAAGCAGGGGAGGGTGGGCCTGCGAGGGTTCCCAGGGTTTGCAGGGGAGGCTGCAGCCTTGGCCGGGCTCCGGGCTGGCGGACAGCGACCCCGCGCGGCGGCACCGGGGAGTGTCCGGCGCCGGGAGCCCAGGGAGCAGGACTCAGGGTTGGGGTTGTTAGGACCCTGGAGGGGGAGGTTGGAGGAATCAGTTCTCTGCTTTTACCGGCTTCTGGTGTTTCTTGATCCCATCACACTGAGCATAGGAGGGACCATCTTCTGCCTTACGTCCTAAGGATATTTGTCATCAGATCTAGGGCCACCCAGGTGACCTGGATAACGCCCTCTCTGAATTCTTAATTTAGTCACACCATTTACCATAGTAGGTCATGTTCACAGGTGTTGGAGATTGGGGTTTAGATTCAGGGATTCATGGATTCACTGTGCTTCATCCTTTTGTCGAAATGAACCCCATACCTCAGTCCAGTCTCTGAATTTCCAGGTCGTCCAAGGAAATAGACACATTTCAGTCTTTCCAATTCCTATCAAACATTTATAGGTTGGTTATTATTGTGCAGCAACACTCTTTCTGGTGTGTGTGTACAGTGTGTCTGGTGTGTGTGTGTGTATGTATGTGTGTGTGTGTACAGTACGTATGGTGTGTGTGTGTGTGTGTGTGTGTAGGCAGATGCACACACCCTGTACACGCGTGCTTAGGCCAAAGGAGAATATCAGGTGTTCTCTATCACTCTTCTGTCTTATCTCCCTGAGGTGAGTCCTGGAGACCTGGAGCTCACCACTTTTTGGTTAGACTGGTTGACTAGGGAGACCCAGCGATTCTCCTGTCTCGACTCCATCCAACACTTTGGTAACAGGCATATGTGGCCATGCCCAGCCTTTAAAAAATTCATTTATTTACATTTATTTATTTATTTCCTTGAAAACAAGGAGAGATAAAGAGAAGAGAGACAGAGAGAATGGGCCCACTAGGGCCTCCAGCCATTGCAAATGAACTCCAGATGCATGAGCCACTGTGCATCTGGCTTTATGGGGGTCCTGATGCCAGGGATTGAACTCAGATCTTCATGCTTGAACAGGAAGTGCTCTTACCCACTGAGCTATCTCCCCAGACATGAAATTTTCTTTATATGTCATGACTTAAAACAGCTTGTTTTCTTTTTAGAAAATTAGTTTACAGTTTCTGTGGGGCATGATTCTGGAGTTGGCTTAGTGGGTGCTGCTGGCTCAAGCCTCTTTCTCACAAGGTTTTGGGCTGAGGTCCTATTGAGAGACCGTGTGGGTAGGGGAATCCTGTTCCATGTGGCTGGATTTATGAGACCCCAGATCCATTTGTTCCTACAAACAGGGCACCTGGCTTCCCCTGGTGTGAGTGATGGGAGAGGGGGAGAAGCCAAAGAGAAGAGAAAGGAAAGGAAGAGGGAGACTCAAGATGGAAACAACCCTAACCTTGGAAGTGATATTTTCCCATGTCAGCTTTCTGTGTGTCAGAGGAAAGCGAACAAGTGTAGTCCAAACTAGAGAGGACAGACTCCACTCACTGGGGTGCCAGTACTAGGGGGTAGGGGCCACTGGAGGCATCTTCAAAGCTGTCTATCACAGCCTGCAAAATCTAATAAACAGAAGCCCCAGAAAGAATCAAATTACCTTTAAGGTTAGTAGTGGATTTATTTCCTAATTTATAGCAAACCCCAAACTAATGCTTATGCTTGTAGGCCATCAACAAACCAGAATCGAATGCCTCAGTAGGATTTTGATTTGTACTTCATTATTTGGGAGTAGGGTGACCGTGGGGTGATTGAACAGGATAAACTCATATCGGAATTCAGTGGGCCCCTCGTCCACTGTGACTGGTATCCTCCCAAAGACAGACACATCAGGGGAGCACCGAGAGAGCATTGATGGGGTTCACAGATGAGCCAAGGCACATGTGGAGGCCATGAGAAGCAGACAGGGCATGGGCCAGGTTCTCCACAGAACCCTTACAGGGACCAACCCTGCTGTTAGGTACTTGGTGCTGAGGGTGGGGCTTCTCTGGGGGCATAGTTCAACATACAACAAACTCCTTGTGAATGGAAATGGAATAAGGAAAAGCAGAATTTAGGATATTACACTTGGAACTAAGTTCAAAAATAGAAAAACAACTGCCTAATAAAGAAGGTATTTGGAGTTATTACTTTCATTTAACTTAAAAAATGCAGGGAGCTGGGACGATGCCATTACAAGATGGCGCCCACTTCCTTGCAGCTAAGTGGTAAACAACTCCATATTAGGCAATGCTTTGGTGAGAGACGGGCCTCTGGCTTTGCTAGCCAATCCCGTGGCGCCTGGTGATGGCGAGCTGGTATCAGCCAATCATGGGGTGACCCGTGTCCCTGCTCCCTATTTAAGCAACTGACTCCTAGTGCTCAGGACCCCTCACTTCCTGCTCTCCCTTCAATCAAAAGGCTCTCCAATAAAGTGTGATTTGAGAAGAATCCTTGAGTGGTGGTTGTTCTTCCTCGCTGGTTGAGGAGCTCACTGCAAAAAAAATTTATTTATTTATTTATTTTAAATTTCCACTGCTGAGGACCAAACCCAGGGCCTTGCACTTGCTAGGCAAGCATTCATCCACTGAGCTAAATCCCCAACCCCTCACTTAGCATTTGGAAAACTTCCTCCTTCTGTTTTCCCTCTTCTCTCCTCCACCTCCTCTTCCATCATATCATCTTCCTCTTCTTTTTCTCCACCTCCTCTTCTTCCTCCTCTGCCTTCTTTTCCCTCCCTTCTCTCTTTTCTTCTGAGACAAGGTTTCCCTCTGTAGCCCTGGCTAGGCTTGTCTGACAAGTTGAAGTTTGTTCCAGTTTTTATTATAGGAGATGATTAATTAGGCTGCTACCTTGGGCAATCATTCTGCTTGCATGCCTCTTTACCCTCAGGTGTGGGCCAATGACCTTGAAACTGGAGGGGTACCTCTAGTAAGGATACCTGTGACAGAATACTGAGCTGTTGACAGGCTGGGAAGAGGCAGTGTCCCTGGGACTTCAGGCAGAAGGATTAAATTTCAAGGAATCTTAAAAGCTTTTCAGGTACAGGGTTTAGAGATGAAGGACTACTCACCTGTATGCACTTGAAGGAAGCTGGGGAAGTGGCTCATCTCACACTGTGCTAAGCAAGGAACCAATAAACTCAATGGGCAGCTCATACAACAGGCCAATTCTAGAAGGTATTTTACGTGGTGTATTGGTTACTTTTCTTATTGTAACAAAACACCTGTTAAAGCAACTTAAGGAAGAAGGGGTTTATTTTGGCTCATAGTCTGAAGGTTCAGCCCATCATGGTGGGGAAGGTATGGCAGGAGGTGCACAAGGCAGCTAGTCACATTGACTCAACAGTCAGGAAGCAAAGAGAGAGGGGAGGGAAGAGAGAGAGACAGACAGAGACAGATACAGAGAGAGGGGGAAATGTTTATGCTAAGCTCACTTTCTCCTTTTATTCATAAATCTTGGCTTACCACTCTGGAAGACGTCTTCAGTTGCAAGTACCAAATCCATCTCCTTTCCTCCAGTACACAAGTTCCAGAAGACCAAAATCCACATGGTCAGATTTATCAGCAATATCACCCCATTTTCTGGTACCAAGACTGTCATAGTCAGCCACATGTTGCTGGGATGAACCTCCAAACCAGGCACTGCTATGGGAAGAAGGGATTTATTGAAGTTACAGATCCAGGGGAAGTTCCATAATGGTGAAAGAGGCTGGCCCCCTTTCACAGGTCCTATGAGATGGGACCACCCACATTCACAGTGGGACCTTTTCTACAACTCCCCAGCAATGGATTGGATGTCTATGTCCCTTTCCAAACTCTTATGTCATAATTTTTTATTGTCCATAATGAGTTACATTATTTAATGGGCAAACAATGAGTTGTTATCCCCAGTTCCCCAGGGTCCCTCCTCTTCATCCCCAATCAGCTGGATATCCTCCTCCGTGGACTGTCTGGATCAGTCCTTGGTGCTGGGGACCATGGATAACCTAGGAGTCAGCCTGGTTCTGCCGGCCCTAGTATGTTGTTACTGAGGGGGGCCATGTCTCTGGATATTCTCCCCAACCACGGCTCTCACAATCTTTCCACCCCCTCTTCCGCTCAGTTCCCTGAGTCGTGGTGGGTGAGTATTAAGGCTGCTTTATTGTTGAGAACCTAGGGGTCTCTGTACTTCTGTTTTAGGTTGTGTCGAAAATCATTGGTGTCTATCTCACTGGCTTATCCTGTGTTGACTGATTGTTATGTCATAATCTTAACCATCAATGTGTATTAGTTATTAGGTGGTGAGACCTTTGGGAGGTGATTAGGTCTTAAGAGCAAAGCTCTCATAAATAGGATTAGTGCCCTGTGATGGTTTGACTCAGGTGTTCCCCATAAACTTATGTTCTAGGAATTATTGATCCCCTGCTGATGCCAATTTTGGAATTAGAATCTTGGTGGAGATGTGTGGTTGGGAGTGGGTTTATGGGCATTGTGATGGTTAAGTTTTGTTGCCAACTTGACTTGCTAGCACTGTACAGTAATCTTTAGTGTTGCGTAACAGATTTCCTCCAAATTGAATAAAGAAAGGAGGCTCCAGGGATTCAGGAAGTCATGTTAGCTAGAAACAGACATCCCTTCCTGGAAGTGCAGTGCAGGAAGGAAATTCCAGAGTCTCAGGAAGTTAACAAGTCTGGGAAAGGGTTGAAAGACCCCACCCTAAGGCTGTATAAAAGGGGAAAAATCTTTCTCTTTACCCCACCTGTTTGCTGGTGTGTGTGGTGTTGGTGATGGCTTCTCTTTCTCTCTGTTTGGACCTGTGAAAAGGGTCTAGCCTCTTTCCCCATTATGGAAGTTCCCCTGGATCTATAACTTCAACAAATCTCTTCTTCCTATAATTGTGCCTGGTTTGGAGGTTCATCCCAGCAGCATATGGCTGACTATGACAGTCTTGGTACCAGAAAGTGGGGTGATATTGCTGAGATGAATCTGACCATGTGGATTTTGGTCTTCTGGAACTTGTGTGCTAGAGGAATGGACATGGATTTGGTACTTGTAACTGAAGATGCCTTCCAGAGTGGTAAGCCAAGTTTTATGGACTATTTTGCTAAGCACAGAGAGAAATACATTTGGAGTCTTGGCTTATGAACTTTCTAAGGCGAAGGAGAGACTACAGAGAACTTTTTTGAAACTGTGTTACTAGAATAAGAAGAATGCATTCTACCGCCCATGCCCAGAGAGTTTGATCAAGGTTGAATTTAAATAATGGACTGTTGTACTTGGCTAACAATATGGAACTGAGAATTTTAAGATTTAAAGTTGGAAAACACAAAATAAGTTTAAAACTTACTGGCACTGAGACTGGTTCCTAAAGGTGTTATTGTTAAAGAAATATTACCATGATTAAAGATGGCCTGACTACTTTACAGTGGAATGATGGAAAGGATGCCTGAGGTGTTTCAACCCAGGAAGGACTAAATGATAAGACTATACAAACTCTTTTGGAAGGAGGTAGCTGAAAGGAAGGACCCTGCTATTCAAGGTCACAATTTATTTCATCTTTGAATTAACAACATGGCTGTGTCCTACACACCTGGTTTTGCTTTTGGATGCATGAAAAATGCATGTGTGGAGTGGGTCATGAAATACACATGGTTCCAGGACCTGCTGCTGAGATGTGGTATATGGAACAGTGCATGAAGTCCCTGATTGGCCAGTGAAGCCATTGGAAGATGGACCATGGTTTGCAATGGAGACCCAAAGTCTGAAGATACCAGGACTGTGCAGGGTTACCATAGAGTGTTGTTGGCTCAGAGTGGAAGCTTTCCCCTGCCCCTCATCCAAGCTGGAGGGGCAGAATTGGAAAATTCAGAGACTGTCAGTCACTGGTTGTTATATCGGACTTGAATTGCAGATATTTGATGTTTGTCTAATGGTTGCTGAGTTTGCCTTGGTCCAGACTCTCCTTGTTTCACCACATAGCAGTTGGAAATGTTTACTCTGTGCCATTATATGTTAAAAAGTATGTAACTTGTGATTTTACAAAACTCACAGTTAAGGAACCTTGCCTTGTGTTGGGGGAAATTATGTGTTTCTGGTTATACGTGGGATAGTTATATCATATTAGGTGACATGTTCTTGTTACTGTCTTCCTTTGGAAATTAAATATGATGTAAGGGAGAGATATGGTTTGATGTCAAGTTGACAAGGAGTAGACTTGTGATGGTTAAGTTTTGTTGTCAACTTGACCTGTTAGCAGTCCACATTAATCTTGAGTGTTGTGTATCAGATTTGCTACACAGAGAGAAAGGAGGCTCAGGTGATTCAGGAAGTCATGTCAGCTAGAAACAGACATCCCTTCCTGGGAGGGCAGTGCAGGAAGGAAATCCCAGAGATTCAGGAAGTCAACGAGTCTGGAAAAGGGTTGCAAGACCCTGTCATAAGGCTATATAAAGGGGAATGAAAGCTCTCTCTCCCTGTTTTTGCTGGTGTGTGTGTGTGTGTGTGTATGTGTATGTGTGTGTGGTATTGGTGACCTCTCTGTGGACCTGTGAGAGAAGGCCAGCCTCTTTTGACATTATAGAACTTTCCCTGGATCAGTAACTCCAATAAATCCCTTCCTCCTGTGACTGTGCCTGGTTTGAAAGTTCATTCCAGGGACATGTGGCCGACTTCAACAGGTGTTATAGCCAGCTTCCCCTTGCCAGTATTTGGCACACTCTCCTGCTGCTATTGTCCACTTGATGTTGGCCAGGAGGTGATGTCCATCCTCTGCTCATGTCATCATTTTCCCTGCCATGATGGAGCTTCCCCTCAAGTCTGTAAGTCAAAATGAACCTTTTCCCCATAAGCTGCT
>PVHP010023698.1:0-27358 GCA_004024765.1 Zapus hudsonius | reverse complement strand
TTTTTTGAGCCTCATCCTATAAGTTCATGTTTAGCTCCTGGCATTTTATTTGATTATATTTCCATTCCTGGGTGAGTTGGTTTGTTGCATTTCCTTTCTACTTTCTGTGTACATCTCCTTTCCATTGTTTTCTGTCTCCCTCTCTCCCTTACCAATGTCTCTCTTTGTTATGCTCCTTCTTCTTTTCTCTTCCCCACCTTCATCCCTTAATTCCTTCATTTCTTCCCACTTTTCCTTCTTTCCCTTTCCCCTTTTCGAGTACTATTTTCTTTCCTGAATGCCCCACCACCACTTTTCCTTGACTTCTGATCTATCTTCCAAGGATGTAAACTTGATGTCATCTGAAGTAGGTTCCTTGTCAGCAATTCCATTCGGAGCATGTATTTCTTGTCAGACGTTTAATTTCTGTCATGAATACTTTTAAACACTTTGAGCATGGATGGAGCTATGACTCATTTCTTATGTCCCTTTTCAGTGAAGACTATGGTTAATTGTATGCACTAATTGTTAGATTAAAAAAACTCTGCCACAAACATTTGACAAAACTTTACATTTTTTACAAACTTGTAGCTAAGTTGAGACTATTTACACCACGCTTTGTGGATGCCTCACTTTTATTTCCTTAGCATAATGGGAATTTTACTTTGATTGTGTTAGAGTTAAGTTTGAAAGGATTGTTCAAAAAAATCTATATTGTGGCTCTTACAAATATTTCAGAATCCAACTGTGCAAACTTTCTTAGGAAAAAGGAGTTAGTTAACTTCTGTACCTATCTTTTCCCTCCAGGTAGGGGAGTACCCAAGTCCCACTGTCCTGACCTGTCCAAGTCTACCATCATTAGCACTGGCTTGTTAACCTAGACCCTTTAGTTCCTGTTCCAACAGAATAAATTATCACTAGAAGTGTGGGAATCATGTGCCCCCCTCTGTCTCTATCAAAGGGTCAGTCTAGTTCTTTCACTATCCTAGAGGCTGACATGTGCCCAAAACAAAACAAATGAGTAAGGGGGACCAAATGTACTATCACAAAACTAAAACCAACAAACAAATCTCAAATGTCAACCAAGAATGTCTTTACATATAAAGACTGATGGGAGAAATTTGAGAGTCAAAACATTAAAACCATCAATTCATTCTTTCTTTTTTAAAAAATATTTTATTTGTTCATTTCAAGCAGAGAGAGATAGAGAGAGGAAAGAGAGAGAAAGAGAGAGAGAGAGAGAGAGAGAGAGAGAGAGAGAGAGAGAACGAGAACACCCAGGGCCACCACCTTGTGGGTCTGGCATATGTGCATATGTGGGTCCGGGGAATTGAACCTGGGGCCTTAGGCACTGGAGGCTGAGCCATGTCTCCAGCCTCAATTCATTCTTTCAACAAATATAAAAGAATAACTAGAAATCTATATTAAGAAAATAAGGTTGACATCTGACTCATGATTTAGAAAATTAACTCTAATGGATCTAACTGAAGAGCTAAGCATGTAAAACCACCTTGTGGGAAACATAATCTTGGGTTCCCTGGAGATATTTTCTGAAGTAGACATATTTGATCTCTCCTGAGCCCCCAAGCTATGGGAGAGAGAGAACCCTTTACCTTGAGTGTCTTAAGTGTTAGTTCCTTCTTGGCTATTTAGAACCCTATGTCTGTGAATTACAATTTAGATAGTGTGGTGGCCACATGTCTTTGGTGAGCAATCGACTCCCTACTTGTTACTATGTTAGTTGAGTTGTTTGGGGAGAGGGATCCTCCAGGCTCTCTCATTGCAGCCTAGAGGGATCTCCTGTAGCCTCAACCTAGACAAGCATGTACCCTGCCAGGACTGGGAAGCTTGATCGACTGAGCAAGACACAGCGACATCTAGAGGTCGTATTAATCACAGCAACTGGGACAAGGCCCACTTGTGTTTCTTGGATTCAAAGGTCTTGATCATTTAAATACTTTGTAAGAAGTTTACTGACAAACGTAAGCACAAAGGAAAATCAGCAACCTTAACTCCCACTTGAAATATCTAATTTTAAAAAATGATAACAACTTCATGATTCTTTAAAAATGAAGCTGAACTATTTGACCTTAAAATTGTTCTTGGGATTTATAGGCGAGGGGCAGGGGGAAGGGAAGAATGGACTTTTTTTTTTTAAGTTTCTTTTTTAAAAAGATATTTTATTTATTCATCTCCAAGCAGAGAGAGAGAGAGAGAGAGAGAGAGAGAGAGAGAGAGAGAGAGAGAGAGAGAGAGAGAGAGAGAGAAAGCACCAGGGCCACCACTTGTGGGTCTGGCTTATGTGGGTCCTGGGGAATTGAACCTCGGGCCTTAGGCACTGGAGGCAAGTGCCCCAACCGCCGAGCCATCTCTCCAGCCCCTTTTTTAAGTTTCTGATTCCTTTAGTATGGACTTAAAATATTATTATCACATTTCCCACACACTCTAAGCATATTTCTAGTTAGAATTTTAACTAAAATTCAGTTGCTTACAGAAAAATTCATTAACGATTTCCTAAATTTGTCTTAACTGAACGGACATGAAGTTTAGGAGTAAGTTGAACAATATTATAAATAGAAGAAAGGACTGGCCAAGGAAAGGAAGTGGTGCACAGCTGTCCCCTCCCTGTGCTGTGTCTTGTCCTAGGTTCCAAAAGCAGAACAAGACCAGACTTGAGAGTCCGAGGCACTGAGATCAGGAGAAGCACCAGGAGTCTGACCCCAGGCTGTCCAGGGGCTCATCTAAGAATGTAGTGTCCCCTCCGTCTCTCACCCTTAACCACTCCTTTCCTTCTCCAAGGCATCCACATAGCAGAAAAAGAAAGATGGAGAGATAAGTAGGGAAGGACTACCTAGTGCGAGATGGTGAGCAGGTGCCTGCAGAACACCAGACGAGATTGGAAGTGAGCCAGAGCCTGTGGGTTTGGGGATCTCAAAAAGTACATAGGTTGTGTCAGAGGTTAGCAGATAAGTTTTAGGGGACAATACTAGGCTTCTAGAACCTGAAATAGGTCCTAGACCAGAATTCAGAGTCTTTACATCGAAGATACCTGTGAAAATCCAGAAGAAGAAGAGGAAGAGGAATTACTTCACTGAAGTTACTCTTCTAGGCTTAGGGTCCACTTGAGACCAGCTTCCTGCTGGCTGTTCCTCCTTCAAAAGGAGGGGAGGGGGGCTGTCATGGGCTGGCTTCAGTAGCTAGAGCTCTGCAGAGCCTGTGGTGTACAGAGCCCTAGAACCAAGGCTATAGCAGGAAGAGACAGGGCACTTAGGGGGACACTTTCAGGGGCACTTTGGGGTGAGGCACTTGGAGGAGACTGTCACTGTTGCTGTCTGGACCTGAGGGAGCACCAAACCACATGTCAGACTCGGGACACAGAGGTCACCCTGTCCATAATTGTCTTTAGTTTTCTTTCTGCTAGATACATTTTAATGACCCACTTGGGTCAGTGTGGTAGTTAGAATGTGATAACTGCATGGTCCCATAGACCCCATCAGTTTTGATGAAATTTCCTACTTGAGCCCTAACAAGCAGATTCTTTCTAGAGAGGGTGTATCGCTGGGGGTGGATCTAAATTCCAGCCCTTAGGGGTGAAGACAGCAGTTTGAGCTCTGGCATTTCATGCTTTCTTGTGGCGCTGGCTCTTTGGTGGTGTCTCTCTGCTTGGATCCTTGAAATGGGGCCAGCTTCTTCCACCATTGATGGAACTTCCCCTGGCTTTGTAAGCCTGAAATAAACCCGTTCCTCCATAAACTGTGTCTGTTTGGATGTTCATTCCAACAACGTGGTGCTGACTACAACAGTCAGTCACAGAAAACAAGTCTCTATCCCAATTATTCTACTGCCTTACCAATTCCTCTCACAGAATTTCCTTTGAACTTTTTAGCCTTTCATTTTAAACTAGGGAGACATTGTAATCTGTTTATAAAGTAGAAAGTTGAGACCAAATGATTTTTAAAAGTAAAATGCTTAGTCCACACATCTAAATATAAGAAATTTCTTTTCTTTTTCTTATTTTTGAGGTTGGGTCTCATTCTAGCCTAGGCTGACCTGGAATTCACTATGTAGTCTCAGAGTGGATTCAAACTCATGGAGATCCTCCTATCTCTGCCTCCCCAGTGCTGGGATTAAAGACATGAGCCACCATGCTCAGCAATATTAAAATTTCTTTAAAAGACCTATCTAGAATTTTCATAGCCTGGTGATTACTGGATTTATGCTCCTCCAGCTCGCAAACTTTTAAAATGTTTCCCCAGGCTCTAGTCCATATCCTTGGGTACATCAGTCTCCAACATGCCTCTTACCTCCTCCTTGTTTTCAGAGAGTTGCTGTATCCCAATCACATCTTGCAAAGAGAGAGAGAGAGAGAGAGAGAGAGAGAGAGAGAGAGAGAGAGAGAGAGAGAGAGAGAGAGGTAAATGTCAAAGATGAACTTGGGAACCTGTTCTAGGATGTCTCCCCTGGGTTTTCACTCCCACATTCTGAAGGTCCAGAACAATGAGGAAGCAATCACAGCCCCTCTATTTTGAGCAGTTCTCCAGCAAGCTCTCCACTCCATCTTTGTGCACCATGCTCACCAGCTCCTGCCTTGTATCCCCTCTAGCATTGGTCTGGGAAGTCCTCCAAGAAAAGCTCTGTTCCAGTTCCCAGTTTGCCCATTAGATCTGTGGGCATTGTCCTCAGAATGTAAGACAGGACCAGGGGACTCATGTCATACTGCTATATGGGTCACAGCAGGTGTTTTTTCAGGACCCACCTCCTAACACCACTTAGTCCTATGATGGGTGATGACTAGAAGCTCCTCCCTTGCTTTCTTCCATGGGTCTTAGGCTAATGCCACCCTAATTATCAGTTTACTCTTTCAGAGCTAACCACATATCCAACTGTGTCTTGTATTTTGACTTCCTCATCCCTCTCCTTCTATTTCTTTGGTTTGATACTTTGAAATAAGGACCACAGAACCCTCGCATTGTCCCTGGTGTGCCCCAGCCACACTGGGAAATCCTGAATGCGGGAATATGTGTTTGTGTGCACCATGCACGTCTATATCACCTCAGTTAGGAGCCTGGATTAGGATCAGATTAGCACCTAGTTCTGTCACTCATGAGCTGTGGGACCCGTAGAAATCGCCTTCTCCTTTTCTGTTTGCTAAACATCACGAGAGAGACAGTAAAGACAGGTCCCTTGGGTGTTCTGAGGGAAAGCACCCATCAGGTTCCAGGGGATGCATAATACTGCATACAGGAGTGACGATGTTTGGATCACAGCAGGGTTTTTTTTTCAGGAGAAATATGTATGATTTTGTAAATTATAACTTTTAACTAAGGTCCTTCATACATTTCCATATAAATGTATCCTTGTGGGAGAGAAAATCTGTATCTTCTTTATGGCAGAATGAGAATTTTCTGTCCTAAGATCTTATACATGGTGAGATTGTGGATGAGCAAATACAGAGGAATAAAAAGAAAAACAGTTCAAATGAGGGACACCTGAGCGGTGTGATACTACATTGGAAAGAGTCTGAGTAGAAGAGATTACCTGGCCTTAAAGAGGAAGGAGGATCAGAATGTAAGGGAAAGCTTTTGATTTTTAAATATATATATATGTTATATAATATATAAAAATTATATTGGGACTGGAGAGATGGCTCAGCGGTTTAAGGCACTTGCCTCCAGTGCCTAAGGCCCTGGGTTCAATTCCCCAGTACCCACATGAGCCAGACCCACAAGGTGGTGGCCCTGTTGCACTCTCTCTCTCTCTCTCTCTCTCTCTCTCTCTCTCTTTCTAGATATATATATATATATCTTGCTTGAAAATGAATAAATAAAATTATATTATATATAAATTATGTATATATATATATATTTGGGTGGAGAGAAAGAGAAAGAGAGGCAGAGAGAATATGGGCATGCCACTGCAAACTCCGAATGCATATGCCACTTTGTGCATCTGGCTTTATGTGGGTACTGGGGAATCGAACCCAGGCCATCAGAGGGCAGTACTGGCTGTATCTATCCACTTGGACTTAGGAGGTGAGTCAGCAGCTTGGTTACAACATCCCTGAGGCCTGGGCATCAACTACCAAGTGGCTTTGAAACCAATCAATAAAGAAGGTTAGTAAGTGCCTTGAACTTTGAAGGCGTCTCCCCAGCCTGGGGAATGCTTTCATTCTACATTTCTTGAAAGTAAGTTTAAAAACTATTTTTGTTGTTTTACTTTTTGTAGATGCATACCTTTCGTAGATTCATAAAAGAGACTGACACTGAGGATTACAACAAGCTTTCTGTATGTCTGGAAAACAGGATCAACAAAAAACAAGATAATCGAGTGAAGGCAAACTACAATCTAGAATGAGCTATGTAAAGGAGGTTCTTCAGGAATGTCCAATAATTCGACAGAATGAGGTAAGTTACTGATTGACCACATGATACCTTTGCCAAGGTGGTAGGAGATGAAGAGAAACTGGATCTGCGGAGTGAAGTGCGCACATGCACAGGCGCGCACACACACAGGTGTTTGAATAGTATGTGATATGGGTGTATTGCAGCGTATGCACATATGTGTATGAAAATATGCATGCTCCATGTGCACATCCACAATGCCTAGAGGAGGATATGGGGTGACCTCCTCAACTGCTCTCCCACTTTATTTCCATAACTCTCTCACTGCATCTCGAGATCACTGTTTTCAGTTATACTGGCTGACCAGT
Organism: Zapus hudsonius; assembly: GCA_004024765.1. Lineage (NCBI taxonomy): Eukaryota > Metazoa > Chordata > Mammalia > Rodentia > Dipodidae > Zapus > Zapus hudsonius. Next base: position 20,670 of record PVHP010023698.1, on the reverse strand, counting down.
GAGCCCCAGAGATCCTCATGTCTCTGGCCCCGCTCACTGTTGGGGTTACAGGTGTGCACGACCAAACCTGGTTTTTTATGTTGGTGCTGGGGATTGAACTCAATCCTCATGTTCATGTCAAAAGTGCTCTTAACCACTGAGCCATCTGCCCAGTCCCACACATATATTTAATTGTTACATTTAGTTACTCATACATGCGTGCTTATGTAGGTAGATACATAGAGAGAAAAGTATAGAGAGATATGGACAGATACAGATACTGATAAAATCCATCTGGTTTAATTGTCATCACTTGTTATGCTTCCTCCCAGCTGTACATTTCTCCTCGATCTCCATTTTTATTAAAATCCAGCATGGCTTCTCTTTGCCAGGCTCCATTTATAGAATAATCACTTTCAAGGAAGCTCCATCTGGATTCGCGCTGTGTTCATGACCCTGGCCAGTGTGCATTCACATAAGACCCTGCAGGACGGTTCCCACGTCTGCTTTGCTCCCAAAGAGACCTGGCCTAAGCTGAGCTCCAAACACACTTCACTCTTCCTTAACAACACCCTTTTTCCTTGATATTTTTCCTCTTTAAAATCTCACCGTTACCCTTTATATGATGTATTTTTACAAATGAGGTGTTAAGGAATCTTTTGGCAGCACTCATATCTCATAATCCCATCAGTAAATGGTACTAGTGAGTGGGGCGATTAAACATTGCGAGGCTACCATAAGCATGACTATCATTTACAAACAGCTTGGGCCATCCTCACAGGAAACACACTCTGAGACAGGCACAGTGTCCCTGGAACCATGGGGAGAAGAGGTCAGCTGGTCCATGCCTCAGTCTCGAAAGAGGGCAGTACTGGCTGTATCTATCCACTTGGACTTAGGAGGTGAGTCAGCAGCTTGGTCACAATATCCCTGAGGTCTGAACCTCAGCTACCAAGTGGCTTTGAAGCCAATCAATAAATAATTTTGTTTAGCCTAGGCTTTCTGAAGTTGTGTATTTATTTAGGAGATGTGTCTCTCTCATTTTCTCATCTTTTTTCTGGCCTGCTAAAACCCTAGGGAGAAACTCATTCTGAGTTAATTTTCCAATGTAACCTCCCACTATCCTCCCTTGTGAGCTACTAACCAGCACAGTCATAAATTTAGATTTTTTTTCCCTCCCTGGGAACCTATCCTTTAAATTATAACCCATGAACAATATATGTTAAGTGATAGGAAATATATAGGAACTTATTTCTTAACTGTTATGTTTGGTAAGGTATGCCATTAATAATTTAAGCTGTTTTAAAGACTGTTTTACCATTTATAATATATAAAGAACATATTGATAAAAATTATTTTAAAAATTGAATTTGAAGAAGCAGGTAGCCAGGTCTCTTCTTTTCATATAGACCTCCAGGACCCCAGCATGGCAGAAACAGGTATCCAGGCCTTCACCCTGGTTCCTTTAGACCTTAGACTGGATGGAAGCAGGCATCCAAGCCTATGCTTCATGCACAGACCTTCTGAACCCATGTCCTGGTCCACACAGACCTCCAGAACCCCAGTACCCAGGGGGTACAGGCTGTCGGACCTGTAACTCCAGGTAGACCTGACATCTGACCCACCAAGGGGAACTTCAACTAGCACAACCAGGGGAAGGAGGTTCTGGAACCCAGCCACCCAGCTGGTCCACAAGGAGAGTGCCAGCCAGCAGGATGTCATCTTCTCCTGGTCAGCTCTATCCAGAATCCCAGGGCAAATCAAAGGCTCATCTCCAGTTGAACATAACCAAATTGACCGGTAAATAATAGGCAAGCACTACAGTCACTCGTGAAGTAGCACACAGGAGGTCCCACAGCAGACAAAACCAGCCACCAACTGAAAAGGGGGAATTTATATCTAGATCAGATACAAAAAAAACAAAAACCCCACAACAACAAAAACCCACAACGAATATGAGGAATCAGCCACCTCCACCGATGCCCAGCCTCCTAAGTCCCTTAGAACAGAAGGCATAACTATCGAGATGGGGAAATGTCAGCGAAAGAATTCAGAATCCTACTTCTAAAAAAAAAAAAATCAAAGGAAGTATAGGACTGCTTACAACACAAACTTCCAGACACAAAATAACCTTGATATTCATGATATTCATGATGATAATACCTACACAAAAGAGAGACTCATTGAGAGGGGGAAGAGATATGGGGGAGGGAGGAAGCGGGGATGGAATCATAAAGGTTTATGGTCTACAATTATGGAAGCTATCAATAAACAGTTTTTAAAAAATCAACAACACAGAGAAGGGTCAAACAACCAGATGAATGAATTAAGAAAATCCATTCAAGGTCTTGGCAAGTCAGTCCCAAAGGGAATAAAACTATAAGCAAATTGGAGAAGAAATTCCAAAATATGGAGGAAAAATTCAGCAAGAAAAATCAAAGCATTGAAAAAGAACCATAAAAGGATTTCTTGAAATAAAAAAAATTCAAATAAAAATCACAACAAAGAATATTACCAATAGGCAAGACTGTGCAGATGAAACTTCAGAGATGACAAAGGTGAAGCAATCACGGAGACAAACATACAGAAAAAAAAATCAAGCAACATGAACAATATTTTCAAGAAGTCTAGGATGGATGCATTCAAGAGACCGAATGTTAGGATCCATGGAGTAGAAGACGTTGAGAAAACATGGTTTATTCAACAAGGTTTATTTAATGAAATCATATCAGAAAACTTCCCCAAACCTAGAGAGAGAGGTCAACATGCAAACACAAGAAGTGTTTAGAATTTCACACTCATGTGCCCAGAGAAGAATCTATGATGCATTGTGGTTAAGATGTCAAGAATATGAAGTAAAGAAGCAATACTAAATGCTAGTATTGAGTATTGGGGAAAAAAACTCACATATCAAGGCAAGGACATTCAAATAAATATAATTAAATAATTAAATAAATACCACAAAAGGCTTGGAATAATATATTTCAGGCCCTGATAGTAAACAATTTCCAACAAGAAGTGCTAATAACCAGCAAAATTGACTCTCAAATTCGATGGAGAAATAAGGATATTCCAAGACAAACACAAATTAAGGCAATTCATGACAATCCAACCTGCACAACAGAAAATTCTTAACAGAATGGTTTATAGAAAAGAAGGAGGGGGGATAAGGGAGAAGGAGGAGGAAGAAGAAGAGGAGAAGGAAACAGGCTCATCCATGTGAACATGTGTAAAAATACCCACCAAGAAAGAAACAGGGAAAAAGACTTAGAAAGGGATCAACCTTCACATCAACAACCCAGCCAACCATAACTTCACCCAACAAAATTTCAGGGAGAACCCCATGTTTAAATGTAAATGGTCTGAACTCATCAATAAAAAGATACATGCTATCCAACTGGATTAAAAAAATAAGATCCAATTGATCTGTTAACTTCAAACAAAACTCACATAGCTAGTAAAGACCTCCACAATGTCAAAGAATAGAAACCAACCCATGAAGAAAATAGAAATGAAACAAGGAGGCATACCTATTCTCCCATCTGATAAGATAGGCTTCAAACCAGAGCTAATCAATAGAGACAAAGATACTATTACATATTAGTAAAGGGAACAATTCAACATGAAAGAATGACAGTTGTAAACATTTATAAACCAAATATTTGGGCTCCCAACTTCATAAAACAAATATTAAAAGGAGTAAAATGTCACATAGGTCCAGACACAATGATAGTGGGAGGCTTTAAAACCCACTCCACATATTTAAGCAAATCCTCTAAACTAAAAATCAGCAAAGATACTTCAGACCTATACCACAGACAAGCTAGATTTAACATACATCCACAGAACATTCCATCAAAGAGATAGACCATACACATTTCTCTTATTGTACATAGAAGCTTCTCCAAAATTGACCACATGGTAGGTCACAAAGTAAGCCTTAACAAATAAGAAAGCAGAATTATTTCTTGTACTCTATCAGACTACAATGGAATGAAACTCAAAGTCAACAGCAACTACACAAATACTTACAGCCTGAATAATATACTTTTGATTAAACAGTAAATGAGTAAATCAGGGAGAAAATCATAAATTTCTAAAAATGAATAAAAATGCTAACACAACCTACCAGGACCTCTGGGATACAATCAAGGCAGATCTTAGAGGAAAGTTTATCGCTCTAAGTGCATATATTTAAATTTCTGATAGATCTCAAATAAACAATCCAGTGATTAACTTAAGGTGCTAGAAAAACAGTGAGATGTTAATCCCAAGTACAGTAGATGCAAGAAATAATTTAAGATCAGGGCAGATATTAATGATATAGAAAATAAAAGAACAATATGTGAAATCACCCAAGCAAGGAGTGGGTTCTTTAAAAAGTTAACAAGACTTACAAACTCCTAAGCAAACAAACTAAAAGAAAAAAGAGAGAAGACTCAAAGCAATTATGACAACAGATCCCGGTGAAATCCAGAAGATCATTAGGTAATACTATGAAAGCTTATGTTCTAAAAAGTTTGAAAATCTAGATGAAATTGATAAATTCTATGCAAATGAATTGCCAAAATTTAAGCCAGAAGATATAATTTAGACAGATCTATAATGAGTATTGTCGCAGTCAATCCACACATCGCTGGGATGAATCTTCAAACCAGGCACAATTTATTTATTTATTTATTTATTGAAACTACAGATTGAGGGGAAGTTCTGTAACAGTGAAAGAGGCTGGCCCTCTTTCACAGGTCCAAGCAGATAGAGAAAAACCATCCCCAACACCACACACAGAACAGCAAAACAGGCAGGAGGGCCAAGGAGAAAATTTCTTCTCCTTTATATAGCCTTAGGGTGGGGTCTTACAATCCTTCCCCAGACTTAATGGCTCCCTGAGTCTCTGGAATTTCCTTCCTGCATTACCCACACAGGAAAGGATGTTTACTTCAGCTTCTTTACATCCTGCCCCTTACTGAGAGGCTGCCTTCCTGTAAACATGCTCAGAGACCTACCCAAAATAATTAAAAAGATCAAGTTGACAACAAAACCTAACCATCACAAGCACTGAGATTGAAGCAGTAATTTAAAAAAAAAAAAAAAAAACCCAAAGCCCAGGGCCAGATAGTTACATTGCCAAATGCTATCAGATTTTTGTGGACCATATAATACCAACACTTCTCAAACTGTTCCACAAAATAAAACTTCTATTAAGCCAGAATCACCCTGATAGCAAACCCAGTTCAAGGCATTTAAACAGAAAAAGAAGACTGTACGCTAATTTCCTTGATGAAAAATGCAAAAATTCCCAACAAAATTTTTGCCAAGAAAATTGAAGAACATATTATTGCACATCATGAGTAAGTAGGTTTCATCCCAAGAATGCAAGTTGGTTTAACATATGCAAATCAATAAACATAATTTACCACTTATAAGTAAACTGTAGGACGGAAGTCATATGATCATCTCTATAGATCTAGAGAAGGCATTTGACAAAGTTCAACATACCTTCACAATGAAAGCTCTATAGAAATTAGGAAAAAATAAAATATACCTTAAACTAATGAAGGTTATATGTGACCAAAATTATTCTGAATGGGGAAAAACTGAAAGAATTTCCTCTAAAATATGGAATGAGGAAAGGTGACCACTGTCTCCACTTTTATTCAATATAGTTCTCAACGTCTTAGCTAGAGCTATAATAAGAGAAGGACACAAACGGGATAAAACTTTCAATGGAAGAAATGAAAGTATTCCTATTAGCAGATGACATGATTTTTTATTTAAGTGACCCTACAGACTATGCTATGAAACTCACAGATTTAATAGACATTTTCAATAAAGTTGCAAGATATAAAATCAACACAAAAATATCAGTAACATTCATGTATTTCAAGAATGAACTTGCTAAGGAAGATATTAGGGAAAAAATACATCAGTTACAAATGCTCCCTCAAAAATAAAACGCCAAGGACATGAAAGCTCTAATATGCTGTTAAAATGAAATAAATGAAGATACAAGACTTTGGAGAACACCTCTATGTACCTAAATTGGTAGAATCAATATTGTGAAAAATGGCCAAATCACCAAAAGCAATCTACAGATCTAATGCAGTTCCCATCAGAGTTCCAATGGCATCCTTCTCAGGACTAGATGATATAATTCAGCAATTCATATGAAACACAAAAGACCACGCACAGTCAAAGCAAACCTAAGATGAAAGAACGCATCTGGAAGTATCACAATACCTATTCTCAAATTATACTGCAGAGCAACAGCGACCATGACAGCATAGTGCTGATATAAAAGATAGGCACATAGACAGAGGGCCCAGAAATAAACTCACACAGTTAGAGTCACCTAGTTTTTGCCAAGGTATCAAAAATATACAATGGAAAAGGTAGCCTATTCAAGAAATGATGCTGATAAAACTGGGTGACCATTCAGAATAGCTAAACCTATTAGAGTAACTTATTACTTACGACATATACATAAATGATAAATGTATGTATATGGCACTTTTATTTTGGATAATGCTATGAACGTATTGATGTGAATGCACTTATATTTAAAATGAACATTTTCTTTCAGGCAGTATTGTTCTTCTTGATATTCAGCCTAAAGAAACGAATGTTGGGATGGAGAAGAGATCAGCATAAAAGATCATTCTTTCCCGACAATCTTCAGAGATATTTTTTTCCACACAATATTTTTAGATATAATAGGACCTCAGTAAAGTAGCAGATTTAGATCAATATATAAAATATAACTTACGCTCAACCAAATCAATGATATCATAGTAACAATTATTTCATAAAAGATCCCAAAATGAGTGCTAATGAACATTTTTGGTAATTGGTGAATGACTGTAAGTATTTAAGTAATTTTGGATACTTATAAGTATTTAAGTAATTTTGGATACTTATAAGTATTTAAGTAATTTAGTCTCCTCATGTTATTACAGCAAATTACAAAGAAAACCGGCAGATACAACCTAATCCAAGTGGTGAAAGTTAGATTACCAGGACCAGCATGTGTAGACACATGGAAGACACCAACATCATAATCTGAGAACACAACCCACAGAAGTGCATAGTCTGACTCTAATGAAAGAGAAATTTCATAGAAACCCAAATTAAAGGACATTATATACAAAATCAGTGACTTTTACAAAGGCCAATGTCATGGAAGATGAAGAAAGACTGAAAGACGGTCACATGGAGGAGCCAAGAGTTACAATAAGTAGATTCAATTTTAGATCCTGGATTGTATTCTGATCTAATAAAAAGCCATATTTTTTCAGAGATTCTTCTGTCGTGTCAACCAAGGTGAATACAGGTCAGAAGACAGTAAAAAGCCCAGGGAAGAGCAGGAAACATGACACCCCCAGAGAAGAGATGGTAAGCTCCCTTGCTCAGAAGACAGACTACATAAAGAGCAAAATCTTGGTACAATTTTCCATCTCCCGCATCAGATATCCCACTAGGTAGAAAATCCAAGTAAATATGTAGAGAATGGGCCAACCTTCAGTGCATAAAGCATGGAGAGCCATGTAGGAGAGAAAGTTAGAGTCCTGAATATGGAATCCATGAGACAGTTCAAATTCCATCACCCAATGGAGAACCGGTGTAGGAGAGAAACTTTATGAATGTGGTAAATGTGGAAAGGACTTGAATCAGTGCTCAAACTTATAACTCACCAGAGACCCACTCAGAGGCAAATCTGTGTGGAGAGTGAAGAGAACTCCAATAACAGCCTTCAGCTCAGTGATCATCAGAGGACATCACAGGAGAGGGTCCCCATGTGTCCTTGACTGTGGGGAGTTTCAGTCAGAATTTTCAAGTGCATGTCATGGAAGACATATGGGAGGTCAACCCTGGGAAGGTCATAATTGTGTCACATGCTTCTGTAAAGCTCTGCCAGTAAGAGGCACTTGAGAACGCCAAGCATGAGAGGGAGTTCTGTCACAGTCGGTGCCCACATAAGCCCTTGTGAGTATATAGAGACTGAAAATCCTGGGTGGGGAAGGTTTCCCAGAGTCCGATCATTCTCCCAATCTGTGCCCAACTCCCTTAGGAAGCTGTCCTTGGGATTTATGTGAGGGTTCATTCCTTAGGCTTCTCTAGATCAAGTGAAATCCCTGAGGCAGTTGTTCAGTGCCAGGGATGGGATACCTTCCAGGGAGTTGTTGGCCAGGGAGGTTCCTGAGGCCCCCAAAACATCACAGGCCATTGCCAAGGCTCTTGGTTGCCCACCAGAAGGAGATGGTAAGATCCTATTGCTGAAGACCACATGCTTGGGCTGCAGGTCACTGAGAAATCAAGCTGGAGCTGAGCTGGAAACCTCCTCCCTGTTAACCAGCTGACAGAAAGCTGGAAAAAGCTATGGCTGCCTGCAGCCTTATGGGAGAGAGAAGTCTTCAATGGTGGTGAACAGCGGTGGACCTTGCAAGCCTTAAAACTGGCCAGCCAGGCCAAATGTGCCAACTGGGGCAATAGTGGCACATCTATTGTGAGGAAACCAACTGTTCTCTAATTGGACTGGAGGCCTGCTCCATGGGAGGGAATACATGCCTGGTGCTGAAGACCTAGTCAAAAGACTATGGCAGGAGATGCCATGAGCCCTAAGTCCTGCTGTTGTCTGGCAAAATGCATGTATTATGTCCACCAAATTGCCTTATAAGCATACCCATATCATAATGCTACTCTCACTTTTGACTAGAGAAGTTTCTTCTCTTTTTCAGATGGTGATGACCACTGGGATAACTCAAAAGACACCGCAGTGCTGAGAAGAAATGACACTGGAGTGCCCAGCACTGGGACATCTTTTATTGTGAATAAATTTATCATTTATTTGTTTATTTTTTAAACATATTTATTGTCAGTAATTAGAGACATTGTATGAGCAAATCTTGTGATGATATCCTCATTTTCCTCCTCCCTGTCCCCAACCTTCTGGGAATCCTTCTCTGGGTATACTGGATCAGTGCATGGGATAGGGGTCAAGAATTGTACAAAAGGTAGCCAGTTTTTTTTCTTTATGTGTTGTTGATGAGGGGAGCAATGTCTCTGGATATTCTCCCTCTCCATGGCTCTTACAATCTTTCTGCCCCCTCTTCTGCTCAGTTCCCTGAGTCATGGTGGGCGATTTTAAAGACTGCTTTATTGTTGAGATCTCAGGAGTCTCTGAACTTCTGCTTTGGATTGTGTTGAGTATCCTTGGTGTCTGTCTAGATTGTCCTTTCATGAGCACTGGGACATCTCTATCACACTTCCCGAGGCTCAGGGTCCATTGCAGAAGAGGTGGCAGAAAGATTGTAAGAGCCAAAGGAAGGGTAGGACTGCTTACAACCCAAACTTTCAGATACAAAATGGCCTTGATATTTATGACTTCACAGTACCTGATAATACCTACACTTAATGAGGTGGAAAAGATGACGACACTGAAACAAATCAGAGACTAATTGAGAGGGGGAAGAGATATGAGGGAGGGTGGGTGGGGAGGGAATCATATGGTTTATTGTCTATAATTATGGAAGCTATCAATAAAAAGTTAAAAAAAGAATAAAAGAAAAACTCTAGTGCCCCTCCCCCCATGACATGAACTTGTTCTTCATCCTTATTTATTATTTCAGCTTCATTTTGATTAGAAAAACCATCAGGGCAGCGCTTCAGAGGCTGTTCTCATTGAGTCCAGCTTTTGTTTACACAGGATGGAAAGGCTGGAAGCATTGACTATTCTTGCTCATGACTATTCTGTGCTCAGGATGGAAGAGCAATCCAACACTTCCTTCATTTGCCAAACACACCATCTTGTCAAGGGGTGGGTGTTCTATACAGGAACCAGTGCAAACCTTCGAACTATGTATAAAGCCTGAAGTATGAAGCCTACGTTTTTTTTGCTCCTTCTAAATCTCAAAAGATCGCAATAGAATAATGTTCAATTTATGGAAGTCAGGGGCCAAGGACAGACTATAGGAAAATGAAGTAAGAATAACAGTCAGGGCCTGGAGAGATGCTCAGCAGGTAAGTTGCTCACCTGAAGAACCTAATGACCCAAGTTCAATTCCCCAGTGCCCATGTAAAACCAGATGCACATACATCTGGAGTTCGTTTGCAAAGGCTAGAGGCCCTAGTGCACCATTCTCTCTCTCTCTCTCTCTCTCTCTCTCTCTCATCTGTCTCTATCTGCTTATAAATAAATAAAATATTTTTTAAAAGAATAACAGTCAGGGCAAGAGGAAATGGAGATTTTTAGGTTTCTTATTTCATCACATCACGCTGAGATAAGCAAACAGATATGCTGCAGAAGGACTGGGGTGTGAACAATGGGGTGTGCAGGCATCACGCACTGGGGAATGAAGCATGAAATGTGCATAGTGAGGTCTGAGCTCCTAGATGCCAAGGCACGAGGATCTTTCAGGGCTGCACTCAGCATCATGGTCAGCTAAGAGGAACTAAAGAGCTGGACATCTGGTGCTTCCCAAGTCTGTTCTTCTCAGTTCAGCATCCAGTTCAGCAACAGCCTCCTGACTGCTGGCTGCTCCCCCCTCCGCAGCAGCTGGAGCCCCCGGAAGGCTGGCTGCAGCAGCCAGAGCTCTGGGGTCTGTGGCAGTGGGACCTGCGGGGCCTGTGGTGGCTCAGACAGCAGCCACCACCCCCAGAGCTGCAGCAGCCCCCAGAGCTGGAGCCACAGCAGCCCCCAGAACCCAGGCTACAGCAGGAAGAGGCAGGAGGGCACTTAGGGGGACACTTCGGGGGGCACTTGGGGGTTTGGCACTTGGGAGGGCACTTGGGGGTGCACTTGGGAGGGGGCTGGCACTGCTGCTGGCTCTGCTGGCAGGACATCTCTGCTGGTGAGTGTTCTGGACCTGAGGGAGAGACAGGCAGGAGTCAGGCCCAGGACTGAGAGGTCACCTGCCCACTCTTCTTTCCACTTCATTTCTGACATCATCAATTTGATGAGCTCATAGTACCAAATAACCAATAACTGGAATGTTCTTATTCTTAACAGCTCATCAAGTGCTCTGGCACCATCTCAGACCTCGGCATTTCTTGCTAAGAGAATCAGTCGGGAAACTCTATTTAGAAAATTGCCCACACCAAGCATCTAGCAAGGGAAAGAGGCAACCTTTAATCTTGTCAACAAAAATTCTGAAGGTGTCTAGTTTAAGAACCTGGGGTCCAGATATTTTCTTGAAGAATGAAAATGAATGATCGTTAAAGGAGCTTCCTAGGTGATTTTTGTCACATCAACTCTTGGCACGGACAATCACAAGTATTGTTGGAGATAATACCTGGCTGATATTGATGGATCTCTGTGTTCCTGAAGAAGAGCTGTTCCTGTGCCTCCAGGATGCCAGAGTAGGCACTTTCTCTGGTGTGGTGCTCTTTCATTTTTAGCCAGAGCAGACCATAGAGCTCACCCTCCAGCTGTTCATAGAACTCACCCTCCAGCTGTTCTAGTGGACAGAGCAGACCATAGAACTCACCCTCCAGCTGTTCTAGGGGACAGAGCAGACCATAGAGCTCACCCTCCAGCTGTTCTAGTGGACAGAGCAGACCGTAGAGCTCACCCTCCAGCTGTTCATAGTACTCACCCTCCAGCTGTTCTAGTGGACAGAGCAGACCATAGAGCTCACCCTCCAGCTGTTCTCATGGCCAGAGGAGACCAGAGAGCTCACCTGCAGCAGATATTGGGTATGGCCCAAAGGTTGTTGTTTGATTCTTTGCACTCCTATCTGGCCCATTTACATTCTGGCCCTTATGTCCATCTGACCCAGCACACCATGGTCCTTTTGTGTCTTCTCCTTGTGGAGGGAACATTATTAACCAGAACCCAGAAAATGGACTGGATGGCTGCCTATTACAGAGTTTTCACAAGTTTAATCCAGACCTGGCCTTCAGGCAAACTGTTAGCTTGTGAGAGCTGTATTCTGATACCACAGAGCTGCCTCCTGGCACATGCTCTGTGACTCCCTCCCCCCACCCCCGGCCACTGATGACCAAGACTGCCCTTATATGTATGGCCCTAATAATAAGGGCCATACAAATTATTCTTATTTGCATGGCCAAAATTGTATAACTGAACATTATATAACTGTATAACTTCCTACAGAGGAGGCCAATTACATGCTGACACTTAAAAAAAAAATCACCCTAACTTAAAGAGTGTTTCTCCAAAATGAAGGCTTCCGAAGCCTCCTGCCTCAGGCAGCAGTATTTTAGTTACTGCCCAGCCTGCTGACCCTTTGAGGTGCACTCAGTGAACTATCCCTCTCCATCAGGACCATTCGTTGCCCACCAATCCCTTCTGCAGTAGCCAGTCCACGCCACAGTCTCTTTGCCTTCCTGGAGCCTGTCTCCCTCCATCCATGTGGATCCAGGAAGCCCTTGCTTCTGCTCTCCATGGACACTTACCAGAGTCACAGGCTGCACGGGATCTGTGGGCTGCACGAGGCGAGTGGATGGAGATGCTCTGATTCCAGGTGCTTTTATCCTGACTGTGGGCGGTGTCCCAGCAAGTGAGACAGGACCTGAACACCGGACAGTCCTGACACCCCATAGTCCTGTGACTGGCCCCATGACTAGTGATGACTGAATGTGCCTTAACCACCTTCCTCCACTGGGCATACAGAAGTTGCTCCCACCTTGATTTATGACTTTAAAATGGGGAGGGGCTCCCTATCATTATTCCCCGCCTTGTTACCTCTGGAAAATGTGTACTTTAATTTTAATTTTGAGATTGAAGTTCCACCCTTTCTTCCTTGTTTTCTCCTTCCCTTCTCCCCTCCCTTTCTTCCTTCCTTCTTTTTCCTTCCTTCATTTCTTTCTCTTTCCTCCTTTATTCCATTCAAATTGAAACAATAACAGCTTTGGTTTAAACCAAGCTATATATAATCTTCTAGTCTTCAGTGATTTTATTGTTGAGTGTGTGTTTGTAAGTGGACAAGTGTGTGCACGGTGTGTTAGAACAAGTAACAAATTAAAGAGTCAAAAACACTAGAGAGAATCCTGGTTCTACCACCTATTATATCTGCATGAGCCTATGAAAAATATATTATCACCCTTGTTCTCCGTGTGTTAATTTCATAGCAGAGATAATATTAAAACAACTCCCCAAGGGGTGTCGGAAAGTCAAGGAAGTAATGCAAGGAAAATTTCTGATAGAAAGTTCATAGCATGATATGTTCTCTAAGCAAATGCCCAAACAGTTTTGTTGCAGTTTTATTTATGAAGGAATAAAGTTTTATAGAGGAGAGAGAGAAGTGATTCAATCATCTAATTAGAATGAAAATTCAGATATTTCCAGGGATTATATGGGTGGGTTTTGACAAAGTCCATAGGAAATAGAAGGTGGAGAGCTGTGACGAGACCGTAAGGAATGCTACCTTGTGTGATGTGCTAAGTGGAGATGAAGATTGGTGGATTTGAAAAAAAAAGGAATATCTTATGTTTTATGTTTGTTTTATACATTTTTTTCACTGTGAGACCCTTGAGGTTTTGGTTTTAATTCAGATATCTATATTAACAAGGGCTTTTCTTAAAAGAACTGTCGTCACACTTTCAGGAGATTAGTGACACAAATAACAAAAACCCCACGGATAACAATGCAAGACCATTAAACAACTCACTTATCAGATAAAAGAAAATTAGAACTGAAAAGGATCCTGTAAAGAAAATCAGCTTCCTTGCAGGTTTAAAGAAGAGCCCTAGAGTTCCCCTGGCCTCAGATGGATGTTATTTTGCTAAGAGCTAGGTTGGTCTGTGGAGCCAGAATCCCACCAGCATGTAGTTGTGGTAGGAGTGTGCATGTATGGGAACCTCTGCATTTCCATTGATACCCGGTGCTGATTGGTGTCTGAGCTCCAGCTTTCTTTGCTTTATGTCTGCCTTACTCCTCTGGAGCTCTGCTGTTCCTTGCGTTCCAAAAGAAGTTAGTTCTCCATCTATCAATCATCCCCAGGGGAAAAAAATAAAGTTGCCCAGACCATTAAAGGACTTTGACTTAGGGTCTTACTAGGTACCATGATGAGCTCCACCTTGAAACACTTAAGTCCACTTCAAAACACTTCTCTCCACCTCCATTATTTGGGCTTCACAATCTCCTTTTAGAACTCTTCTTCTTGGACTGGTTGCCTTTACTTAGTCTTTCCCTCTCTAAATCCCATGCTTTACTCTATGATCCCTGCTCTTCTAAATCAGTGTCCATTTTAAGATACTATTTATTTGCAAGCAGAGAAAGAGAGAAGAAAGACAGAGAGAATGGGTGCTCCAGGGCCTCCAGGCACAACAAACAAACTCCAGATTCATGTACCACTTTGTGCATCTGTCTTTATGTGTGTCCTGGGAAATTGAACTTGAGTCCTCAGGCTTTGCAAGCAAGTGTCTTAACCACTGAGCCATCTCTCCAGCCCCAATGTCCTTCTAATATAACTTACTCTATGAGTTATATTTCAAAACTGATTACAATAAGTTCCTCTGGATTCTTCAGTTTGAGTCTTGTATTTAGATATCTCTCTTCAGTTCCTAAAGCAGGGCCATCCATTAAGTAGCTTATTCCTGTTAGCGTTGATTTAATGTTATGTATGACTTAAGACATTGTTGTTAGCATTGGCTGGACCATTCATATAGAATATCTGTCTTATCATCATGCAGAAATCTGCTACTGAATTATCAGGGCATGGCTCATGCTGTTCCAAAGGGTGTGTTTCCTGAAAAAAGGATCACAATATTGGTTACTCAGCTGACATCTGTAGCTTTGATCCAGGAGCCTAACCCATACATTCCAAGGATGGTGAGGATTAGCAGCCACCCCGTCCCTGGCTTCGTCACACAAAGGGCAGGAGCACCCCAGCCATCAATTTATCTGATGTGAGTTCAGGAAGTCAAGTAGCAGTGTGATGTCACCTCAGGAGCATTGGTTGTTAGAGCCCAGTGGCTCCAGTACCATTTCAATATTCACACTCTGCACTACGAGAGGACAAAAGATCACAGAGAGTATTGCTTACAATGTTTCTCTTAAAATCTCAGAGAATAGGAGAAAAGAATTCTGGTCTCTGTTGCTTAGAGTCCTGTCTCCAACTTACTCTGCTTTCCACTGGCATTAGTCCTTTGGCATTCTGCTATTATTAATCCCTCCCCCCCAAAAAAAAAGTTAGCTCTCCACCTAGCATTCCCCAGACAAAAGTGGCCCAGACTATTAGGGGATCTTGACTTGGAGTTTTGCCAGCTTCACAAGAAGCTCCAATGATGAAGAAGTATGGGGAGAATTAATTCAGACTTAGTGAAAGGTACTGTGTCCCAGAACCAACACTACACACAAGTCATTTTTAATTTGTTTCCTTCCATAGGAAACACCTGTTTATAGTACCAATAATAAAGAGATTCTTAAAAATTGCTGGATAATCGTTTTTGTGAGCAGTTGCGTAAAGTGTTTTAATTATGACAAAATGTAAATCTAGTTTAAAAATAGCACATGGTTGAAAACATTAAATAAAAGAAAAAAATGAGCTCATGAGGAACAATGACATTTACAAGTCAAAAATAATACTAAATCCATAAAGAAGAGTAGTTCAATATCATTTCATAAAAATAAATAGATATCCAGTTGACTGGGGATGGGGAAGGGGGGCAACGGGAAATTGGGAATAACAACTCATGGTTGGCCCACTAAACAATGTAACTCATTATGAACAATAAAGAAAAATAAATAAATAAATAAATAGATCTATCTATAAATAAATATGTGGAGCTTATGAAGAAACAGCTTTGAAAGAAATGCAGATGACCAATGCCTCTTGAAATTTATTGCTTCATGTTCATAGACACAAGGACTCAAATAACTACATGTAAAACAATGGTGGTTGTGCCTGGATGAAGCCAGTTAAGTGTATTACATTATATTGAAATGGGAATGATTTAAAACTGAATGCTATTGGAAATGTGTCTTCAGCTTCTAGGAAATATAAACTGGCATAACAATAGTGAATGGAAATTTGATTTGTTAGTTAACAGAGTTATTTTCATATACTCAAGTCAAAATATAAATGTAAAAATAAAAAGAACATGTTGTTTGACATACCCGTTGTGTTTTGCTTCTAAGGAAAGAAGTTTTAATAAAGATATGTGCAGGCTGGGAGGATGGCTCAGTTGATAAAGTGCTGGCCACACTTAGGTGAGTACCTGAGTTCAGTTCCTTGGATCCTACATAAAGTCAGACACTGTGGTGCAGTTGCAATTGTAGTATGCCTACAGTGAGAAGGGAAGTGGAAGGAGGAGACTCTCTCAGAAGCTCGTGGGACAGCTAGCTCGAGAGATGGAGCAGGTGCAAAGTGAGGACTGAAACTCAAAGTTGTCTTTTGGTCTCCAAACCCACACCATGGCGTGTATGTGTCCACACTCACACCCATAAACACACACACACACACACATCAACTGATATATATATATATATATATATATATATATATATATATAAAGATATATACATAAGAGTGATCGCATAGCAAATTAAAATAACATGAGTTAGGAAAGTTAAAATATGAGATCAAATGCAAAATAAGTTAAATTTGTCAACCATAAGTAATGCAAAATGATTATAAATGATATTTAAATAACAAAATGTATACTTAAAATATACTTAACAAAATGTATACTTAAAATATAACTTTAGCATATTTTTTGATAAAATGAGACTATTTCATTAAAGACATCATAGAACACAAAATACATATACCATATTCATAGACTGATGGATAGAAAATTATGATCAAAATACAATAATCCAGCATAAATAAATGTACAACATGTTCAATGAAAGTTTTATCAAATTCAAATGCTTGGTTTTGCTACATTTGTACTTTGTAGAGCATGAGAAATTGGCTCTGTTAGCTTCCACAAAGCAGCACAGGTCTAGTACGAAGCAAGAAAATCTTAAGGGATGATACACCTGTGTGATTAGCAATCACAGCTGATGACACATCTGAGGGAGTTAAGACAGCAGGGTAGTCTCCCAGGGAGAGATGAACTGGCAGTGAGGAGAGTCAGCAGCCCAGTCTAACCCTGCAGACATGTGCAAACTCAGTTATGACAAAGGAGTGTCTCAGGTCACGGCAGAAAATGGAACATTTGATTTTGACACAAGACTGCTGACTATATTTTTGGAAAAATCTTGAAGCAAATGCCAACTCTATAGAAATTCCTTTCTGGGTTACATAAGACCCTAAATAAATAAATAAAACATTTTTACCTTTGTTAAAGAAATTCTCTTTTCAGCTTACGAGGAGTTGAGATTTATTAAAAATTTTAAAGTATAAACAATATAGTTATTATTTATAACCATGTTTAAAACAAAACAACACCTTTCCACCAAATAACATCACTAATATGATAATAGTATAATGAAGTATACTGGGAAGAACGTTCAATGTATTAGTAAATAGGTAAAGAGCATTTACAGTCTTGAGGGGACAAAATCAACAGAAAATCAACTTTAAGAAAAGGAATGAAAGAGTCCAGAAGGAAAAGTCCAAATTAACAGTAAGCACGGAAGAAGACGCTCCTATTCACAGAAAGCAAAGCTATGATATCAGTTCATACTCATAACAGCCAAGTATTTAATGTAAGAAGAATGTGGGAGAGCTCATCCCATATACCACAGGTGGAAAGAAAAATCAGCAGAGGCCATTTGGAGAGACAAGCATGTTGTAACATAGCTTCTCTTATGCTAACTTCACTTGGAGAGAGTTTCCACATATGCACCAGTGAATACACCTTACAACTTCCATAGCTACAGTAGATTTACAGGAAATATTCACCCAGAAGGACAACATCATGCTAGGCCCATCAAAAGGATACGACATAGTTGTGAAAATGAATCAACTCTGCCAATGGAGAATGATCTGAAGGTTTAGGGCTGGAGAGATGGTTCTTGTGCAAACATGAGGGTCTGAGGAAGCCTGACCCTGAGAGACTGCTGGAGTTTGAATCTCCAGGACTCATATAAACAGCTGGCCATGTCCACGTGCACCTGTAACCTTAGTTCTGTAGGAGAACAGAGACCTGAGAATTGCCAGAGTGTGGAGAGAAAATAATGACAAGGTCTGCAAGACTCAGGCTCAAGTAGGAATGGGCAAAGAGTGAAAGAACAGGACATAGGACACCCCACTCTGGACACAGCAGGTGAGCACACCAGGCACCTAATGGGCAGATTTATGTGCATACACCACACACAAAAAGCACACAAGCAATGAGTAAATAAAAGTGTGGTTTAAAG
Organism: Zapus hudsonius; assembly: GCA_004024765.1. Lineage (NCBI taxonomy): Eukaryota > Metazoa > Chordata > Mammalia > Rodentia > Dipodidae > Zapus > Zapus hudsonius. The sequence goes on along the minus strand of PVHP010023698.1, from coordinate 2,423 downwards.
AAGAGAGCAAGTCACTGACAAGTGCCTCAGATGCTGTTTCTATAAATTAGAAACTATGAAAACTCCAATATGTCTTGTATCAGGGAAGTCTAAGTGGAAGAGAATTTGAAGGAGTAAGTCGAAAGGTGGTTTAAGGCAGGTTGCATTGAGACATTAAATTAACATTAGGAAAATAAGACAGGAGGTGGTAAGAGCTGGAGGAATGAGAGGTGAGAGCTACGGACACAGTGGGAAGACATAGAAGGGGTTTTCTCACCCTACTCCCATTTCTAAGCTGCCTAACTTCAAACTGGAGTCCACCCTCCTTAGTCCTGTAGAGGAAGACTGTCGTGTCCAAGCTCGACCAGCAAGAAAGGACACGACCACGAGTTCTTCTCCGCAGCAATTTATTCAAGAAACCTTGCAAGTTACAATCTTACTCATTCTTCATTCTTCTTTTTCTTCTCTCTCGCGCTCAGGATGTGCAGGAATTTTAAGTCAAACTACCACCTATCAGCATTACATACGTATACATTCACAATTGGTCCATATACATGGAAGCATGCCAGGCATTAAGCCATTTCCATACAAGGAGATAATAAATTCTCTGGAATGCACACCACGTGGAGGTAAAGAACAGAGGCCAGCTCCATCTTCTCAGCAGGCACTCAAACAAGGAAAAAGCCCCCGCTGCCTCCAGTAGGTGGGCGTGGCAAGGCTCCACCCGGGGATGGGGCTGGGCTGCCCCGCCCCCCTACCTCACAAGAACGGCTCACTACAGAAGACTACTGAGGAGCAACAGTCATCACTCATCACAAGACCAATGTGGTGGTGTCAGGAGGTGGATCTTCCCATGCTCAGGGGCTGCCTCACAGGCTGGGCAGGGCCCAAGGCCACAATAAAAGGGCTCTGGGCAAGAACACATCTCTTCACTCATCTACTAAGGTGTCCAAGGGACCTGTGCTGTCTGTGACCTTGGTGAGTGTTCCTAGACCAGAACAGGAGGGAGGCTAGGGAATGATTGCGTCCTGGCACCTATTAACAAAGGAAGCAGTCTTGGGAGAACGGAGGACAGATGGAAACATGGTGTGGAAGGAGGTGTATGACTATGGCTCTAGCGAAAGGAAACTGATGTGTAATTGATGAATAGCTAATCTGAAGGCATTGCTGTATTGGCCGCCATGCTAAGCTATAATAGTTTCAGAATGGGAATTTTCTGTTTGAAAACATAACATTTTTTAATGAAAAGCTAATATGGGAATGGTCATCTCAGTTGGTAGAGAGGAAACCACAGTTAACTTGCTTAAGGTCTATTGAGCAGACACACACAAGCCAGACTCATGCTGAGGTAATACTTGAAGAGGTTGTTGACTGAGGACATAGGAGCACCACACTGAGTTGAGAAACAAAATGCTAGTTCCAACTTAAATTATATTTTTCTTTATTAATTTTCTCAGCGGTCTGCAATATCTTTTGTAATTCTGAACTGTATCCCCACAGGATGAAATTATCTAGGAAAGTCTTCCAGTGGTAGGGAGGTCTGTTTTCATGGCTGAACTACTTCCTAGCTGGGTTTCATAGTTCATGAGTATAATCACAATAGCATGTGCCCTCACATCCTGCATGCTTGGCCTGGAGGACATTTTCTTAGCATCTTTTGGCTTCTTAGTATTCTAACTATAAAACAACTAAGAAGGCTCCTTTCCTTCCTTCCTTCCTTCCTTCCTTCCTTCCTTCCTTCCTTCCTTCCTTCCTTCCTTCCTTCCTTCCTTCCTTCCTTCCTTCCTTCCTTCCTTCCTTCCTTCCTTCCTTCCTTCCTTCCTTCCTTCCTTCCTCTTGTACAAGAAAGAACATTAAGCACAAAACAGGATACAAAAACGTTTGGTCAACATTTAGTTAAAACAAAAGTACTAGCTAGCGATTTAACCAGCCAAGATGGAGTTTCAACAGTACATCTAAACACCAGGGCGTGGTGGTGCACACCTTTAATCCCAGCACTGGGGAGGCAGAGGTAGGAGGATTGCTCTGAGTTTGAGGCCAGCCTGGGACTACATAGTGAATTTCAGATCCACAAGGGCTAGAGTGAGACCCAACCTCAGAAAAAAAAAAAAACCATAAAAAAGAAGAGTTCATCTAAATAGAGGGACTAGAAACAAAGCTGAAAAGCCAGAGTGGACAGGTGACCTCTCAGTCCTGGGCCTGACTCCTGCCTGTCTCTCCCTCAGGTCCAGAACACTCACCACCAAGATGTCCTGCCAGCAGAGCCAGCAGCAGTGCCAGCCCCCTCCCAAGTGCACCCCCAAGTGCCCTCCCAAGTGCCAAGCCCCCAAGTGCCCCCCGAAGTGTCCCCCTAAGTGCCCTCCTGCCTCTTCCTGCTGTGGCTCCAGCTCTGGGGGTGGCGGCTGCTGCCTGAGCCCCCCCAGGCCCCGCCGATCTCTCCCCCG
>PVHP010023697.1:0-27105 GCA_004024765.1 Zapus hudsonius | reverse complement strand
ACAAGCAAGCCCATCCTTTGCAAGATGAGACGTGTGTGAAGTGGGTGCAGACCTGCTCAACTACAGCTTATTTCTTTTGCATGCATTCCCACTGTGGGTTCACAGCCTCCTGCCTCTTGACTGCTTCCTGGTGGCTTGTTTCCTAGAGTCTAGACACAGAAAGAAAAGTGATTTGCAATCCACTTCCTGCTTTCTTTTGTGGAATTCAGAGGAAGGTCTCAGTGCTTTGGGACCTCCTCTGATTGGTAGACAAAGCAAACCTTCAGGGGCCTATAGGTGTGGGTCAGCACCTTAGCCTGCCGCTTCCTCCCTGCAGGCCCTCAGCCTATGGTTTAGTCTCTGTAAGTCTCGCTTTCATTCTCAGCAAAATGAACACCAGGAGCATTTCAAGTGCTTCTTGTGAAATGTATGTGATATCAAATGACATTCATCTGTCATGAGCATGCAATAAATATTCCCTGTTGGCACAATGTGTCCTGGTGTTTAAAGGACTTCGTCATATTTTGTCTCGTGGGACTGAATCATGGAGATGAAAGGCATTGAACTGGATTGGTTTCCCATTAACTTGTCAGAAAAGCAACAACTGAAGAGGAAGTTTGAAATCCCTTGGAATCATAGTCACAATGGAAGTAGCAAATATCTTACTTAATCATGACATGTCCGTTTCTCCTCTAGTTTTGTTTCTCCTTGTGTATCCTCTTAGCTGTCATACACGGAGTCCTCTGTCTGTCCTAAGTTATGAACTCACTTTCATACTCTTATAAGAGTTTGGGTGACTCATCAGTAATGATTAAGGCCTGAGGGGGATTAGTACAGATATTACAGGAGAAGAAAACGAAAACTTAATCATTTTAATTAAAACCACTAACACTAATTAAATAATAAATGTGTTAGTCACCTTTCAATTGATATGAAAAATACTTGGGATGATGAACGTAGAAAGACTAAAGGTTTAGTTTGGCTCACAGCTTTGGAGAATTCAGTCTAATCCATTGTCCCGATTGTGGTGAGGATGGGGGTGCAAGGCAGAGCAACCTCTCATTGCAAATGTGGGAGCTAATAGGAAGAGGAAGGGACCTCCATGTCACAGTACCCTTTGGGGACATAGCCCAAGTGGCCCGAGAACTTCCCCCAAGACCTCACCTCTCAAAACTTTCTCCTCCTAGGACCGGACTGAGTACTAGGCTATCCAGGGTCCCCTGCCACAAGGACTGATCCAGACGGCCCATAGAGGAGGATATCCAGCTGATTGGGGATGGGGAGGGGGCATTGGGGAATTGGGGATAACAACTCATTATTTTCCCACTAAATAATGTAATTCATTATGGACAATAAATATATATTAAAAAATAAATAAATAACAAATTTCAAAAAAAAAAAAACTTCCTCCTCCTCCTAATGGTGCTACCTTGGGGACCAATCCTTAAAGGCAGACACTAAAATCCAAATGTTACCACTGAGGAAGTGTCTAGGCGAATTTTGGGTTTCTCTGTCAGTCACAGAATTGAGAGGCAGGAAAGTGTTCTAAAAGAATAAAGTGAATTTTAGAGCAAGAGGGAGAGAGAGAGAGAGAGACTCCTTTGAGAGAAGTGGGCTTCCAAAGGTTGAAAACCCCAGTTTCTGTGGGAATTAAACTTTCGTTGAATGGGCAGACCTGAAGTGTGTGTTTGGTTGGCTTGGGTGAAGGTAAGAAGCTTTGAGGGTCTCAGGAAGCTGTAAAGCCCACCCGCCACAGCAGTGAAATGGATGGAAATTTTGCAGGCCAGGAAGGAGAAGGAGAAGTGATTGCCTTCCCTCTCTCTTAAGTTCCCAGGGTCTCTTCCTGCCAGGAAGCTGTCACAAGCCCTAGTACCTAAGGGTCTGTCTCCCAAGTGGTGGTTTGCTTTTATTTGCCTCCGTAGGTAATCTTCCTTCCACCCCGCGAGGGAACTACAGCCATCTGTCTATTAAAGAGGAAGAAATCCAGGCTGGGAAGTTAAATATTGTGTTCAAGGCAACGTAGGTAGCAAGTTCGGGTGCTAGACTTGAATCCAGGACCCTTTGATTCAAAATAGCTTGTTTTCCAGCACAGCTCTTTTGTGAATCAAAGGTTGAGCTCAGACTGGAAGCTTGTGTTCCTGGCAGATGAATGCTGTGTGAATTCTGGTTGGGAGGGAAGTTTTGTGGCAGCTAAAACATAATAGGAGTGTTGTTGACATTTTGCACGCTCTAAACCTCTCTGAGTTATCTTAAAATAAAGTACGTTGCCTCTCTTGATCCCTGATAAAGTCTTTGGGGACCTGGAAACATGGTCTAACCCCGTGGGCTCCTTGCACCCATTGAAATGGGGTGAGCTGGGGGTTAGAATTTAGATAACACCCAGCAAAAATTCTAATGTACCCCCAACATTAAGGAATACCCAAATTCTTGTCTACAAAGTTAAAGAATTAAAATCATAGACAAGATAGTAAGGTAGAGGGCTGGAGAGATGGCTCAGCGGTTAAGGCACTTGCCTCTAGTGCCTAAGGCCCTGGGTTCAATTCCCCAGGACCCACATAAGCCAGACCAACAAAGTGGTGGCCTTGGTTCTCTCTCTCTCTCTCTCTCTCTCTCTCTCTCTCTCTCTCTCTCTCATTCTCTCTCTCTCATTCTCTCTCTCTGCTTGAAAATGAATAAATAAAAATTAAAAAAAAAGATAGTAAGGTATAGTGGGAGACTTTATTATTTAAGGGAACATGGGGAGTTACAGAGTTCTCCAGCTACCTGTGTGGGGAGAAAAGCGTGGAGTTTAACAGAACTTCTGTTGTTTAGCTAAACAAGCAGAAAGGGGAAAGATCATGAGAAGAAAAGATTCATGTGGAAGAGAAATCCAGCCCCCCCCACCAAAATAAATAACCTAAAAGATTTTTATTAAAAAAAGATTTTTAAACAGTACGTGTGTGTGTTATTTGCATGTGTCGATACTGAGGTATGCACCCCATGTGTGTGCATACCAAGGCTAAAGGAGCTTGTCAGGTTCGCTTCTCTGTTGCTCTTCCTCTGTATTTCCCTGAGACAGAGTTTCTCACTGAACTTGGAGCTGACCAGCAAGCCCATGATCCTCCTGTTTCTACCCTCCTTAGCACTGGAGTTACAGGCATGTATGTCCACACCTTGGCTGCTGGGGATTGAACTCAGGTCTTCAGGCTTGTGTCGCAGTTGGAGGGCACCCTCTGCCTTGTGTTCTCCACTTTCCATGCTGTGCAAACTGTCACTGGCTTGCACGTGGGCAGGAGGCACAAGAGACATCTGAGTGCCCGAGTATGCTGTGCAAAAGAAAGGAATTGTTTAATTCATTGCACTGGGTGAACTACTTTCCAGATTTGTCTAAAATTCTCTCTCTTCATCTGGTGATCTAGACAGTGACCCTCCTCCTCAACAATATTTTCACAACCTGAAGCCTCTGGATCTCTAACCATGTTATCTTTCACTTTCCTCTTCTTTTCTCTCTTTTCTTCTCTTCCCTCCCTTCCTCTCTCCTTTTCATTCCTTCCTTTCCCCTCCATTCTTCCACCTTCCCACCTTTCTCTCTCTCTCTCTCTCTCTCTCTCTCTCTCACACACACACACACACACACACACACACACACACACACACACACACACACACACAGGTTTTCATGTAGTTCAGCCTGGCCTCAAACACTCACTATGTAGCTCAGAATAACCTTGAACTTTTGTTCCTCCTTCCTTCATCTCCCAACTACTAGGATTATAGGCATGCACCATCATGCCCAGTTTATGCAGTGCTGGGTCTAGAACCCTGGGCTTTGTTGATGTTGGGCAAGCATTCTGCTGACTAGGTTGCAACCCAAGCCCTTGACTATGTTTTTTTTTTTCACTTAGCAAGGAGACTTTTCAGGGTATTTATGTGAAGGACTTTGAGATGGGGTGATTTTTCTGGATTCTAGGAGTGTTCCCAGTGTGGTCACAAGGATCCTTAAGAGAGTGAGGCAGGACTTCAGAAGCAGATAAAGGTGTCAGGATGACGGGATCAGGTGCAGTGTGAAGGTGGACAGCCCTGAGCTAAGGAATGCAGGTGGCCTCTAGAAGCCAGAAAAGGGCTTCTAGAGAAAAGGGACCTGGGGGTCCCCAGAAGTTTTAACAGGGATGCCCATGCCTGGACACCAGTCCACTCCAAGTCATTTAGAAACATTCCAGCTACAATTTCTTTGCTCATCCAAGTGCAGAATAAAATGAGACTTATCCCCCTTTCCCCACTCCTCATTCATTTTGATGAATAAGAACACTAAGGGCTAGAGAGTAAAGTTCAGTGACTTTGCCAGGTTGAACCGTTCATGGTTGAGCCTGGCTTAGAGCCACAGAGCCTCCCTCGGAACATCATGCAAGAGGGTGGACTTACAGCAAATGGATTACATAGAATGTATCAACTGGGATCTGTATATGGAGTCAGCTTTCAGGAGCTCCCAAGTTCTGTCTTTCAAATCCCATGCTGTAGCAATTTATTGACAAGATGCTTTTGGAACAAATATGAAAGCAAATGACCCTTCACAACTTATGTTCAAATATCCATTCTTCTTTTGAACATTTTAAGTGACTCCTTAAGAAATAACCAATATAGTAACACACTTAATTGTCTAGGCAGTTTTCAACTCATTTATAGCTTTTTATAAAGTCTAGTTCTAATAAAGTTTATAGAGCCATGAGAAAACCTCATTAAACTTTGTGTTTCTATTAAAAAAAATACATTCTGGGTTGTAAACTGGGATTCCAGAAATCTTGTCTCATCTGTGGAGGCTGCAGGGGTTTGATTGTAGGGAGATTTCTGGGCAACATTTATTTTCATTTTTGTGGTGCTGGGGGTCAAGCCCAGGGCCTTGGTCATGCTAGGCAAGTCCTCTACCACTAAGCACAGCCCCAACTTTGGTGTGATCTGTGTGTTTGTGTCTGTGTGGTCTGCATGAGTGTAGGTGAATGTGTGTGTAGGTCACAGGTGGATGTCAGGTATGTATTCACATTATTTTTGTAAGTCAGGAAGGGTCCTGGAACTCACTGGTGTAGTTAGACAAGCTAGCCAACAATTCTCAGGGATACTCCTGTTTCTACCTCCCCAGCACTGAGATTACAGACACAGTCCACCATCCTCGGCTCTGATATGGGTGCTGGGGATCTGAACTCAGGTCCTCATGCGTGTATGCCAAGCACTTTAGCCAGAGGTCATCTTTTCGATCCCTCATTTCAACTTTTTATTTCCTCACTTCTATCTAGACAGATGTTTGGACACCAGGATTGTTTGTGATTCAGAGGCCTCCAGCTGGCTAAAGATGGTACCCCTGAATATTTGCCTGCATGTAGGGACCCTCTAGGTCCTTCTCCTAGAAGGGGGAGCTTGCTCTGTCTGAGCATCTCGAAGCAGGGGCACCTGCTGCATTATTGGGGTTGTGAGTTTACCCAGGCCATGCTTGTGAGTCTGGGTTGCTCAAGAAGAATCCCTGGGAATGGCCTGTATTACGAATCATCTGTGTGAGCCAGTTAATACTGTGAGGGACTTTTTCCTAACATTGTCATGGTGCTGTTTACAGCACAGGCCCCAATAAAACAGCTTTTCCATTTCATCATCAGGCTTGTGGAGGCAGCACGTAAAATATTTAAAATAATAGTACCAGGGCTGTCTACGTGAGCCTGCCAGAGCTGGATTGGAATTCAGAAATTTCTGACTTTTTTTGGTCATACCCATGGAAATTTAATGTTTTGGGTCCTCATGGAGGATAGGAATCCAGGATTTGTTCTCTGGTTAGGTATGTATTTGAAGTTTGGAGTTGGTCAAAACAACCCATTAAGGAGACGTATTATAAGGTGGAAAATTCGGTTGAAAGTCTACGTTCTATCTTTTGTATTTTCTATCTGAATGGTCTTTGAATCGATATGGAGAGCCATCTCCAGAGTCTCCTAGTGGATATGTCACACACTGTCATGGAACCCAGATGCCTCTGTTAGCTGAGCGCCACACAAGAGGCATTTCCAGGAGGGCCGCTGTGGCTATGTATCTGCTTTGAAATAAAAGCATTTCTCTTTCTCAGCTGAAGGTAAGCGCATGTATTTGTGAACTGGGGTGAAGACTCAGTGGCTAAGGGTACTTGCTCTGGTGTTCGGATTTCTGGTTCATCTGACAGTGGGAGGCAGAACTAGGAGAATCCTGAAGCTCATGGTCCAGCTAGTCTGACATTCCCAGAAGCAAACCATGACAAGAGAGACGCTGTATCAAACATGGGAGAAAGAGCAGATTGTCCTCTGATCATATCTGTGCTCAGTGGCATACACATACCCATATACACACAAACACACAAACAACAACAACAACACAAATACGAATAAGAATGAAGAGGGCTGGAGAGATTGCTTAGTGGTTAGTGATTTCAGAGAATAAAAGCTGCTGCAAGCACTGCATGATCCGTACCTAAGAAGTAAGGAGAGAACTGGAGAGATGGCTCAGTGGTTAAAGGTACTTACTTTCAAAGTCTGATGGCCCAGGTTTGAATCCCCAGTACCCATGCAAAGCCAGATTTACGAAGTGGCGTGTGTCTAGAGTTTGTTTGCAGTGGCTGGAGGCCCTGGCATGCCTATTCTCATTCTCTCTCTCTCTCTCTCTCCCTGCTCACAAATAATAATAAATAAATATATTTTAGAAAGAATAAAAAAAGAATATTAAAAAGCTTATTTGTATTCATGAAAAATATCTTTGCATGTCCAGACAGTGGTGTCAGTCAGCTGAGTAACACAGAAACTCAGAAGAAAGGACTATTCCCCCAGGAGCCTTTTAAGGCCCAGTGTGACCCAAGTGGCCTCTTCCTTCACGAGTGACATAGAACCTAGAAGCTAGGCCTGACCATGGACTTACAGTACACATCAGGCCTGACAATCCAAGGCTTTCCTGATTTTAACCAGCAGTGGTTGGTATTCCCCCCACTACCCATCCACATGGACCCACCACCACTAGGTCCATGATTGTTTGTCTTACAGATTGAAATGAAAAATAAAATGTCAGAATGGGCGTGAGCAGGGTCCCTGACATGACATCAGGCTTCCACTCAGCCGCCATTGGTAATAAATAGAAAGGAAACTCTGTAATGGAATTCATTTAAATCAAGGCGGAAAGAATTGAAGCAAAAATAGCCTAGGAAGGAAGCCAGTGGTGGCTATCTGCAGGTACCAGATCCTGTGCCCAGGGGTGGCAGGTGGACTCTGTCACTTTGGTTTTTCATGTGTGCAGTGGCCGGAAGGGCCCTGTGCATGCTTGCTGAAGTGATCTGGATGTTCCCCCTCTGTGTTTTTTTTTTTTTTCTGTTTGTTTTGTTTTGTTTTTCACAAAATTCAGTTTGTTTTTTTTTGCTGTCCCAGATATTGTCTCTATGTATATGTGACTGCAAGTCACCAAATCAGTTCAGGAAAGCTCTTTTGGGGTCCTTGGTTGTTGTTGCTCAGAGTTTAGAATGTTTTGCCTTCACAGTGGTCTGAAGTGAATTGTCACGTGGGGTTAAGTCTGGACCCTGTCTTGATCACAAGACTACCAGATCCACATCCAAACCCTGGGGACATCTACCTGGGGACTGAGGACGTGCTAGGCACATACTGTTTCGTGGCAGGAGAGCTGTTGCCCAAAACATATCATGTAGCTCCCAGCTGCGGGATGGAGCACATGCCAGGCTTTTTTGAGTGTGCTATGATTGGTCCTGGTGTTGCAAAAGTATTGAAGCTGTCCATTTCCTGACATGGGAGTAGATGTCACTTAACAGAGATACAGCCTCCTTCCTTTCTTTTCTTTTCTTTTTAAAATTAATATCTTTATTATAATTAAGTATATACATTGTATGAGCAAATTTTGTGAAGGTGTCCCCATTTTCTTCCTCTCTGTCCCCTACCCACTGAGGTCCTTCCTCAGTGTGAATACTGGATCTGTCCATAGGTTAGAGGGTATGAACTGCACCGGAGGGAGTCAGTTTTTCTTTCTTTCTCCCCCCTTTGTGTGTTGTTGCTAAAACTCGGAGGATGAAGCCCAGGGCCAGGCATTCTAGGTAAGCACTTGACAACCGAGCTGTAGCCCGTCCTTAACCTTCTCAGACTGCATGTGCTGAGGTGTGGAGAGGGAGTTATTAAGTGGCATGCTTAGGTCACATAGGGAATGGCAGGGAAAGGACTCCAACCTGGGTCTGGCTGACTTCAATGTTCTGTTCACTTATTTTTACATGTGGATATGGGTGTGACATGTGGGCATGCGTGTTCATATGCTTGTGAGCGCATGTGTGGGATGCACCTGCTGATGTTGGGGGTTTCTCCTCGATCATTCACTCTATTCACTGAGGCAGGCTCTCTCACATGAACCCAGAGCTTGCCCATCCGGCTAGTCTAGTCAGTTCGTCCTGGAGATTTTCTGTTTCTACCTCCTGAATACTGTGACGGCAGGAGGGCCCTTGTGCCACCTTTACCTTGGTGCTGGGGATCTAAACTCCACTTCTCATGCTTGTGTAGTAAGTAAGCGCTTTATTTCCTGAACCATCTCCCCTACTCCAATGTCTGTGTTCTTTTTTGTTATGTTTGAAATTTAAAATTAATTAATTATGACAAAGAGAGACAGAGAGAAAGAGGCAGACTGAGAGTATGGGTGCATCAGGACCTCCAGCCACTGAAAATGAACTCCAGACCACATGTGTCCCTTTGTGCACCTGGCTTTATGTGGGTACTTGGAAATTAAACCTGGGTCATCAGGCTTTGCAAGCAAGCGCCTTTAACTGCTGAGCCATCTCTCCAGCCCGTCTGTTCTTTATTGCAGAGCATCTCAAACTTTTGTGATTGAAGGACTAATTTTTGTTTTTGTTTTTTTTTTTTCCTGAAAGTTCTCATCTATTATAACTCAAGGCTGATAATACGTGTCCCTCAACCCAGGTCAGTTGGCCAACAGCCAAACAGATCTCTAGCCTGCTCAGCCACATGAGTCCTGCAACCCGTGCTTGGAAGGTGTGGCAAAGGTGAATTTGCCACAGAAGTTTTTAAAGGCTCAGCCTCCATTGCTGTAGCTTGGGGTGTCTTAGACAGGCAATGACTAATTCAGAGATGTTTTCTGAGTAGTTCCGCTTTGGTGTCTGGGTGTGGAGAACACTTGCCACATTGGAAGTGTTGCATTGCTGGGAAAACCACCCAACCAGAAGCAGCAGATGGGAAGAAAGGGTTTATGTCAGCTGACAGTCTTAAGGGGAGGTTTCATCCTGGTAGGGAGAGGATGGTAGAGGAGAGGCTGGATATCCCATCTTGCTACAGAAGCTGGCAGAAAGCAGCAAGAGTGAGCTGAGTTCTTGGCAAGGGGGTGCTGGCTATAACATCCCTAAATCCACCCCCAGCATCACACCTCCTCCAACGAAATTCCACCTTCCAAACAGCTGGGGACCAACCATTAAAAACACACATGTTTATGGGGGACATCTCACTGAAATCATGACAATGGGTGAAGTTGGGAGGCTAGGACTTGAACATGTTGAATATGGTTTGGTTTTGTTACTTACTTCAGCATAGAAGATTGAATTCTAGGGGGCTATGTATGCTCTGGTTAGGTACCAGGTTATTGCTTTCCACGCTGATAGGAACAGATTGTAGCCTTATGGCAGGAGAAGCGCTGAGGGATTCTAATTCCTACAACAAAGTTTACCTCGGAAGAGGAGGCTATGGGCTGGAGATATTCCTTAGTGGTTAAAGGTGCTTGTGAAGCCTGGTGGCCCAGACTCAATTCCTCAGCCATCCACGTAAAGCATGATGCGCAAAATGGTGCCTGTGTCTGCTGTTCGTTCTCAGTGGCTGGAAGTGCTGACTCACCCATATTCACTCTTTCTCTGTTTGCCTCTTTTGCTCTCTCTCCCTCTCTCTCTTTCATAAACTAATTAGATTTTTTTATAAGAGGAGGGGCCAGCGTGGTGGCCACACGAGGTAGGAGGATCGCTGTGACTACATAGTGAATTCCAGGTCAGCCTGGGCTACAGCGAGACCCTATCTCAAAAAACCAAAATAAATAAATAAAGAAATAAAGAAATAAAGAAAGAAAGAAAGAGAAGAGGGTAGCAGAACACACCTTTCTCCAGACTTCTTTATTTGTTCACTGGACAGTTTGTTCTGCTTACTCACTGAGTGACTCCTGGATGGAAAACCTCACTACCTGCTTTCTGGTGAAAGTGCTATTCTTACACCTTGGCTGCTGCAGAAAAGAAGACATTTTAAAAACTCATTAAACTTGGGGCTGGTGAGATGGCTCAGTGGGTACAGTTCTTGCCCCTCAAGCATAATGATCCAAGTTTGGTTCCCCAGCACCCACGTCAATGCCAACTGAGGTGACATGTGCCTGTAATCCCATCGCTGAGGAGGTGGAGACAGGAGGATCCCTAGGGCTTGTTGGTAAACTTTAGGTTCAGTGAGAGACTCTTTCTTGCAAAATATAACATGGAGAATGACTGAGGAAGACATCTGTGCTGATCTCTGGTGTGCACACACAGTCACACTCATGTGCATGTCCACACACATATGAACGAACATATACACATGCATACATAAAGCAAACACATAGATGTGCTCCAACCACCTCCCTTCCCCAAATCATTAAGTTCACACATGCATGGTGGTGCACACCTGTCACTCCAGTACTTGGGACTTAGAAGCAGGAGGCATTCAAGGGGCCATGTAGTAAGCTGAAAGCCAGTTATATAAGACCTGAGCTCAAAAAACAAAAATAAACACACAAGCAAAATCTTTGTAGACTTTAAGATTATTTTTGTGAGTTTGCCCTCTGTAATTGTCTTAATCGATTCTCTGTTTCTGTAACCAGTGCTGGCTCATGGTTCTTTCTGGAAGCTGGGAAGTCCACTTTATCTGCCCAGGGCCTGCTGAGGCCCTTCCTGCTGCATAATTGGGTGAAGAGGGCATCGTATGGTGGGATAGAGTTAGTGTGCTAACCAAGGTCTCTCTTCTTGGAAAGCTGACAGTGCCATTGTTGGGGTCCTGTTCTGATGACCTCATCTAACCCCAACTTCCCCCAAAGGTCCTACCTCCAAGTACCATTACCATAAATTTGAGGACTGGTTCCCAACATCTGAATTGAGTGGGGAAAGCATATAAACCATAGCCATGATGAGCAGTTTTAAAGCAAATGGTCTCTAATGCTTAGTTATATCATTTATAAATGCTTAAATAGGGCATTTGGGTAAATTTTGGGTTTTTTTTTTTAAATGTTTCAGTCAGAAAATGAGCATCTAATTAGGAGTGTTTCTTTGAGACGACCACGTCTTCCTGAATATCTTTCACTTTGCTGTTTCCCTTGAGAATAAAAGCTGTCAGGCAGAAGTGGGAACGGCACTTGTTCTTAGCAGCGTGGTTTATTATGGGAGGCAGAATGGGTGGGATGGCACAGTATGGTGCCATTTGAGTTTCTCTAGCATCAGGTATCATAAACAAGTTTCTGGAATTTTAGGTTCTGCAAAATAAAAAAACAAAAAACAAAAAACAAAAAAAAACCAATTTCCCCATCCACCATTGGGAATATGCCTGACCAAGTTTGGTGTTGACAAGTGATAAAAGAAATTAAGGAAGTTCTCCGAAGCTTTTCCTGGGATGCTAAACACCAGACACGTGGGCAATCAGCTTGCCTGAGTCTCCTACGGCCACTGTTTGTGGGTGCCTTCCCTTCCCATTCCACTTCTCTCTGGGGACAAGTCTGGGGACTGTCCCTTGGCACTGTGTATGGAGGTGTGAATGCCTGGAGAATACAAGAACCATGGATTGCCAAGGATTCTTAACTCAGTTGTCCTGAAAGAAAACTAATCTAGGAGAAGATGTGGGAACGCACACCTAGATTAATACAGAAATCAATAAAACCCAGCTGAGCATGGAGGCTCATGACTATAATCTTAACACATGGGAGGCTGAGGCGGGAGGATCGCTGTGTGTTTGAGGCCACACTGGGCTACAAAGAGAGTTCCAGACCAGCATGAGCTAGGGGAAAAAAAGTGAAAACTGAAACGATTTTAACTAAAAACGCAAGCTAAACAGCTTCTTCATTAATAAAGTCAACTAGTAATATTTTAAGCAATGATCTGATTAATGCGTTTTAAAGACATTATTAGTATTTTTCCAGTTTTCTTGGTTCAGTTATCCCTCACTCTCATGCATTTGAGTTTCTGCAAAGAGACACTTAAAACTTTGAAGCACTCTTTTTAAAATTTGTCATTTTTTATTTCCTGATTTGGTAAAGGCATTATTGTGCCTTGCTTTTAAAAATGAGGGAAAATGAAAGTGGGAGTGGAATTTGTATTAAATATTTGGAATTTTTTTCCTCCCCACCCTCAGCATCTCAAATATGCACAAGATTTGGAAAACAAATTAGAAACAAGATCTCTTACAGATATTTTAAAAATGCATTTTAGAGTGTCTTGATTTCTCAATAGTGTTATTTCATTTAGGAGCCTGGATTGTAAAATTTTATATAATTGCCCTTTTTCTTCTGTTTTATTTTCACATCTCAAGGGTGAAAAAAATTTAAAAATTAACATTAAATATTCTCTTTAATAATATAAATACATTAATGATAATATAAACTAATGATGAATTAATGCTATGGACATCTGGGTTTTAGTGGGGGGAGAGTGAAACATCTGTTAAGGGAATAAGGAATAATTAGAACTGGAAATAGTTTTAAAATATTCTTATTCCTTTATTTGTATGTGTGAGAGAATATGGGCATCCTAGGGCCTCTGACCCCTGCAAATGAACTCCAGATACATGTGCCACTTTGTGCATCAGGCTTTACACAGGTTCTGGAGACTGAAACCCCAGCCAGCAGGCTTTGTAAGCAAGCCTTTAACTGCTGAGCCTTCTCCCTATCCCTGAAAATAGTTGTGCTTTTTTGGTCTCTTTCTGTCTCCAGACTCATTCGTAGAGGGAATATGAAAACCATACATGAAACAAGACTGTTTCTGTTCTGTGCTTATATTTTAATATAATTTTAAACTTTCTTATTGATAACTTTCATACATGTACATAATATATTCTGAATCATAATCCCCTCCCATAACCTTCTTTTGTCTCCCTCTGCTCTCCCCCTTCCACGGCATCCTTTCTTTTTCCCAACTAGTCCTTCTTTCATTTTGTTGCCTCTAAAATAATTCTTTTATCAAGGTAGGGTCTCGCTCTAGCCCAGGCTGACCTGGATTTCACTATGTAGTCTCAGGGTGGCCTTGAACTCACAGCGATCCTCCTACCTCTGCCTCCCGAGTGCTGGGATTAAAGGTAAAATAATTTTGGTCTTCCTCCATCATACATGATGGGATGTTGATTGACCAAAAAGTGTTCAGGTTAGGCTTTAATATTTAAAAGGAGAGACAGATGGGCCAGAATACCTCCCTCCACACCCAAAATATGTTACTAAAAGCACACCTTTGGCCATTTAACATCAGTGCCTGTTTTGGGTCACTTTGTGTAAATGCTTAGCATATTTTCTGGCACATATACAGCTCTAATCTGTGGCAAATGAGTGAAGGAAGCAATCAAGTAACCAGTTAACTGACTGATTTCAGAGATAGCCTCACTTGTTTGGGTCACTATTATGGATTGAAATCACCTGTCATTTCCAAACAAACTTCCTCTGACCTCATTTTGGCTGACTTTGTTGACAAAGAAAGAGACTGTCACTCGCACATCCACATAGAGCTGCTCTCAGAAGCCCATGTGTTATGGTGGTGCAGTATGGAAATAATTACAGATCCCAAGTTGATCACTGAACCAGTGCAGCCTTCCTTCCCTCCCCACTTCATTTTGCCCAATGTCATTACCTTATTCTGTATCAGTCATTTAAGGAGGGCAAACAATAATTGCTGGAAAACCAAGATTTTTCACTTGAAGCAATGAATTGCTGGATACATTGAAGGGAAACATACAAATGTGTTTGGTGATTCTTTAAGTTCAGCAATTCAGGAAGTGACTTAGACTTTGCCTGCCAGTGTTTGATGCTAGATTTTTATCAAAGGAAGGGTCGGATCATTTTCCATGTGTGTTTAGTCAAGAGATTTGTTTAAACGGTAACATAAGCTAGCAGTCAATCGTCTCACTAAAACGGAGGGAGTATACTCATAAAAAGCTTTGTGCTTTGTGCCTGATGTAAAGAAGAAAAAAAATATATATGTTTAGGATTTCCCCCCTTCTTTTTCTCTGGGGAGAGACCAACATAGTGAATTCAGACCACCTGGGAGACTCAAAATTGCTTTTCCTGAATTTATGTTGAATTAAATAACAACATTTGATTATAGTATTTAAAGCAAATCAAGGCACACGCAGGCGAATCAATGGATAAACACGTTTAATAGTAGTATGGGCTTTGCCCTTATTGCAGATCAGTCATTATCCAATGAAACCATTTTTCTTTCATGTTGTAAAGTGTTCCAGATTGCAGGAAAGCAGAGCAGATGTGTGTTTTAAACTCTCATATGTGATCATTTCCTAGGAGAAATGATGATCTGTTAATCTACAGTGTTTGTAAGCAATGGCTGAACTCTAGTCTGAGAGAATCCGAATCACACCTGGGGAAGGAATGTATCTCTTTCCTTGCCAGATAGTGTCCTCCTTCAGCCACGGAGCAGCTTGCATGAGACTCTGCGCGCAGGTGCTGTGAGCCTCCAATCCCAGCATGTGGAAGACACAAGGGGATTTGCCTTGCCTGGGTGTGGGGAGAAAACAACTCCGTGATTTCTATGTTGCTTAGTTTGTCTTGAAGGATACTGTACCCCCATAAAGTCTAGAGGCTACTCAGTCAGGAAGGTGCTTGCCTTTAATCATGAGGACCTCAGACCTACAGTGTCCCATAGCTAGGGAGACAGAGATAGGAAGTTCATTAGCCAGCCAGTCTAGCCAAATTGGTGAGTTCCAGGCTAATTAGAGATCCTATCTCACAAAGGTGAATGGAATACTTAAGGGATTACACCAGAGGACATCCTTTCACCTACACACACACACACACACACACACACACACACACACACACACACACACACACACACCTTGAAAAATGGAACTAATTTACAAACTGGAGAAAATTCTGAATGTCATCAGAGTTTGATAGAATAGGCTGTATCTTCCATGGTAGGGCAGTTATTTCTACCTGGATAGCTCTTACCAGCAGGACTGGTGTAGGAATGGGAGCTCTCCCTCTTTCTGTGAGTCTGGGTCGTTCCCCCAACTTCAACACTCATTTAAGTTTAAGTTCTGGCAGTTTCTTCATATAAATCTCTAGTTTTGATACTCCTATGCTGATGTATGATGAGTTCTCAGAGTCATCTATGGATTTTTTAAAAAAATATTTTATTTATTCATTTTTCAAGCAGAGAGATAGAGAGAGAGAGAGAGAGAGAGAGAGAGAGAGAGAGAGAGAGAGAGAGAGAAAGAGAGAGAGAGAGCACCAGGGCCACCACCTTGTGGGTCTGGCTTATGTGGGTCCTAGGGAATTGAACCGGGGCCTTAGGCACTGGAGGCAAGTGCCTTAACCATTGAGCCATCTCTCCAGTCCATCTATGGCTTTTTTTTTATTGTGCAGGGAGGGTATAGCACGAGTTTGTTAATGCAGTTTCACTGAAGAGTAGGAAGAATGATGTTCAACTTGAGATATTTGGGGGACTTCAACATTAACACACAGCAGGACAACAAGGAACAGTCATGGGACCTGGAACTATGTGGTTGAAGTCAGGTTGGCTCAGAACTTGTGGCCTGGCATCTTTGCCTGGCTGTCTCTAGCCCTCATTAGAGTGGGCAGCATCACACAGCAGCCTGTCCCTCCCTAAGTTACCCTGAGGACAGAGCTAACACACCATCTACCCTTGCCAAATACAACAACATGAAGTTCCATTGGTCCAAAGGAGAGTTGGTCCAAGAACCCTCAGTGTCCCCACATTGACCATCACAGTTAAGGAACTTCTAGTCTTGCTCAACATTGGGGACACATCTCTCATGATAACCATTCCTTCCCTAGTTGTCAGGGGATATAGTCTTTATAAAAGAAATCTTGTGGACTTTCCTTTGCCACAACCCTACCAACCACTGTCTCTGTGAGGACCAGGCTACCAGACTGAGGGTTATTTAATGACAATGTTGCTAATGTTGTGTCTGGCTCAATAAGCACCGCGTGGTTTTCTAGATGCAATGAAGGGGTTCTTTGGCATTTCCCCATTCTTTATTAACTCCCCCGGGAAGCCCATCTGTATCAAGACTCCATGTATTATCAGATTGATTACTCATAAAGGGTATGTGCCATTGTGTGTCCCCAATGGAACGAGATGGCAGGCTTCTGAAATGAGATCCCCCTCAATGTCACCATTAAAGTGGAAAGTGTCAAAGGCACCTGTGGAATTTTTGCCCTCCAATTTTTCTTGGCAATAAAAATTGCAACTGAAGCATGGTTCCTATTTTCAAGAAAAACAATAAACGTCGAATGTTACAGCTCGTTTCTCCAATGAGGTATTCAAGTAAAACATAAAAATATGTGAAGGTTTCCTTATCTGTTTGTCCACTGACCTGTATCTTTCCATGATACTTTCCAATGGAATTTATTTAGCCTAAAACATGGACATTCATTTTGCACCGATGCCCTGAGATTAGCGTTTCTGCGATGCCTCGTGGAGACAGAGGTGGCTGCTACCTTCCTATCTTGCGGTGCCATCTGTTGATCTTGGCAGTGTCTTCTTCTTCCCGGATGCAGTCTGGGCACCAGCCGGTGGAGGACTTGGGTTCTTTGTGGCTGCGATAAGTGTATAGCAACTGAAAGTGGGTTTTCTTTCCCCTCTGAATGGTTTCCTAGAGAATTGATACTCTGGAAAGAATTAAAAGTTCAAATAAGACAGAATGAATTTCCCTAAAGGATTATGGTCTGAAGCCTCAGTACATTGTGTCCAAAAAAGGTCTTTGTTGTCAAAGGGTTGGAGGATTGCAGCCTGACTATTTTCAAGACTGAAACTGAAGAGAACGGTCCTAAACTGAAGGTCAACGGGACCCCAGTGGGAGAAAGTCTCCATCCTGCTGGTCATTGCTTGAAGCACAGATCCCAGGGAAGTTTGGGGGGCATGACAAGGACTGAGATGGGGGAACACAGCAGGAGAGAATTCAAACTTGCTGGTGGATCAATCCAAGGCCTTGTGCATGCTAGGTGGGCACTCTACCCTTGTGCCACAACCCCGGTCCCTGAGGAGTTCCGAAAGCTGATCGCTTCACTTTCACAATCGCTGATGAGTTAATACGCAGCGATCCTCCAGCCTTTCTTTTTTAAAAAATATTTTATTTATTCATTTTCAAGCAGATAGATAGATAGATAGAGAGAGAGAGAGAGAGAGAGAGAGAGAGAGAGAGAGAGAGAGAGAGAGAGCGCACACCAGGGCCACCACCTGTGGGTCTGGCATATGTGGGTACTGGGGAATTGAACCAGGGGCCTTAGTGCCTTAACTGCTGAGCCATCTCTCCAGCCCCCTCCAGCCTTTCTGAATGGTGAACAAATGGGGAGATGTGTTGAGTAAGTGCTGGAAGACAACATGAACCCTTAGGCAATTAGCAGGAATTTCAAAGGATAAATCATTTGTGTGTGATTAAACTAGGAAAGGCCTATATATAAACCCACTGGACTTGCTAACGCTTCCCACAAACGCAAGGAACAACCTCACTCATGGGTTTCTTGATCTAGTGAACTAGGAAATAGATGCCAGGTGTGGTAGCATACCTATCTGTAACCACAGCATTTGTGAGGCTGAGGCTGGAGGGTTGCTCGTTTGAGGCTAGCCTGGGCTACAGAGAGAGACCTTCATCATAAAAACAAAACAAAGGAAGCTGGGGAGATGGCTCAGTGGATGAGGGGCTTGCTACTCAGGTGGAGTTCTAGAGTTCAATCCCTAGACACCACGTAAGAGGCTGGAATCCTTGACAGGCTCTGTAGTCCTAGCACACTGATACTAATGGACAAGATGGAGGGGTGGATACGGAGAATTTTCCAGAAGCTCATGGGGAGTGCAGCAAAGAACAGCAGAGTGAGAAATGAAACCCTGCCTCAAGTGAGGTGGATAGGTGAGGACCAACCTAAAAGTTGTCCAAGATGTGCACGATGACACCCCTCCATCCCTATCGTGCGTTCTGCACACGTTCATGCTTGCAACACAAAATAAGTATTTTTTTAAAAATTACTAAAACAAAAATGATAAATGACTTTAGAAATTGAATTATTTGGGCTGGGCATGGTGACATACACCTTTAATCCCAGCACTCAGGAGGCAGAAATAGGAGGATCACTGTGAGTTTGAGGCCAGCCTGGGCTAGAATGAGACTCTACCTCAAAAAAATTATTTGGAGAGGAAAAGGAAGAATGGCTTTGTTGAGAGAAGAAGGAGAGAGAGAGAGAGAGAGAGAGAGAGAGAGAGAGAGAGAGATGGAGTTAAAGAATCTCTGTAGATTGGTGGAATAGAAACGTCACAAATTCAAAGGTCAAATGCATTCCCTGTTTTTAATTGAAGTCAGGCTTTGCAAGAAGGCCACAGGGACTCAAAAGGAATTAGGTTAAATATTGTTATCTCCTGCTTTAACAGGATATCGTTCTTGTCTATATGTGGAAATAAATAAGACAATTCTCAGGCTGCAGAATGTTGTTTTTATTATTAATACACTGAGGTCAGTCCAAACTAGATGACTGAGGTTCATGGAATCTTCAAGGAAAACTATTCATTTTTAATAAAGTAATGGAGCTGGGAATTGCACATCTGTTTGTAAAAATCTGTTTTTCATAATAAGGAACATATGTTAATCACCACATCTTTTGTGAAACTGAGGGAAAATTCTTGGCGAATGAATGAATTCTCAACTCTGGACATGCGGAACAGTGGAGATCGTGTTGGGGTAACCGCTTGTGCGTCTTTCCTCCTTACCTACAGAGCAGCACGTTCCAAGTTGCTGGTTGTCAATGAAATCGAGCTAGTAGGCTGTGATGACATTTAATACAAAGAAAATGGAATTGGAAAGAGTATAGGAACCATGCATATAGTATGAGGAAAGTCTGTTCTATGAAACTTTATATCCTTCCAGGCATGGTGATGCATGCCTTTAATTCCTTGAATCGGGAGGCAGAGATAGGAGTATTGCTATGAGTTCGAGGCCACCCTGAGACTATATGGTGAATTCCAGGTGAGCCTGGAATTTATCTCAGCAAAACAATAAAAATTATATCCTGTTTGTGTGTGAGTGCGCGTGTGTGTGTACATACAGGGATGTACACACCCATGAAATAAACTGTGTATATGCACGTATCCACTCAGCAATGTACATACCCATCATGTAAACTGTGTATATGCAAGTATACACTCAGCGATGTACACACCGATGAAGTAAACTGTGTGTATATGCACGTATACACTCATCAATGTACACACCCATGAAGTAAACTGTCCCTTTTCTGCTTTTCTTCTAGAGCATCAAACTATGGCTTTAAGTTCAGCCTCACCAGAAAACCTCATCCCTGAATGGGACAGTCAGGCTGAGGTCTAGACTGGGAAGATCTTATTCAAGGGCTGTATAAAAGATGACCCATGGATCCTGACTCTTTTATTCGGAAGTTGTCACATATGTTTTGCTTTGTCTTAAGATCCAATAAATCTTGCCTGTTACCAGAGCTAACCCCAACCTGTGAGCAAGCTGCCCTTAACGCAGGACTTCTTGTTTATACAGGTGCTCCCAGGGTTCCTTGCTCTCTGCTTGGTCTGAGCTGACCAAGGAAGTGGAAGCAGTGTTTGAAATGCATAAGAAGCCCAGTTTATTATCTCCACGCACCATCCAATGTACTCACTTAAGTATACAAACCAGGCTGGGGAGATAGCTTAGTTGGTAACGTGTTTACTACACAAACATGAGACCCAAATTCACTTCCCAATACTCACGCTGCAAGGCATGCACTTGTAATCCCCAGGCTGGGGAGTCAGAGACAGGGGCATTCCTAGGGCTCACTGACTAGCCTGTGTGGCCTAAATGGTGGGTTCCAGGCCACTGTGAGATCTGTCTCAAAAACAAAGGTAGGCAGTGCCCAAGGACTGAGTGAAACCATCCATGAGGGAGCACTTTCCCACCCCAAAGGGAACCTCATGTTCTTTGCTATTCATCCCTCATCCTTCCTTCCATGGCCGGATGTGCTGTCTCAGAAGTCTTGAGGGAGGGGCTTGAGAGATGGCTCAGCAGGTAAGGTGCTTGCCTGCAAAGCTTAATGACCTGGGTTCAATTCCCCAGTACACATGTAAAACTAGATGCACAAAGTGGCACATGCATCTAGGGTTCATTTGCAGTGGCTGGAGGCCCTGGTAGGCCCATTCTCTCTGTTTCTCCTCTCTATTTCTCTCTGCTTGCAAATAAATAAATAATATTTTTTTTAAAAAAAGTCTTGAAGGAGAAGATGGGCTTCCACATGCATCAGTGGGCACAGTAGTCTCTACAGTTTTTATGAATTCTTCACTTTTCAGTAAAAAAAAAAAACAACACAGTTACATTGTCAAATACACCCAAATGTATTCAGCATGTGGTAAAACACACTGATATTTTCTCTGTCCTCTGGGAATCAGCTGGTGCCTCCCGCCATTTAATGCCTTGGTTTAGTGTGGCCAGCACAGTGGAAGGCCAGGGCTTGCTGACTTCTTCATCCTCTTCCTCCTCAGCCCTTTCTCACACGGCTGTCCTGTGGCCCTGCAGGCAGTGCTCTTCAGGGTGGGCTGTCTTAGATGGCATCATTGTTCCTTGCCCCTGGACACTCTCCCTCCCTAATTCCTACAGAATATGCCCTGATTTGCCTGACTCTTCCTTTCCTCAAGCCCAGTTAGGTGTTCCCACTTCTCTTTTCCCCAAGGAACCTGTACTTAGTTATCCAACACTCACTCTACTCGTTTATATCCCTCACTCTACTTGTCTATATCTGTCACTATATTGTCTGTATCCCTCACTAGATACTTCTTTATCTCCCTCACTATATACTTGTCTATGTCTCCTGCCAGGCTTCAGGGGTCAGATTTGCAAATTGCTTATACTTTCCTTTATTAAAACTGTGTTGTGAAGTGTATTCTTGGAAATGAATCTTGGCATTTTTTCCCACATGTTTTCTTAGGATAGATTCCTGGGCATGCTGATGTCACTTTTTTGTATTAATTTTTAAATTTTTCCAGGGCTGGAGAGATTGCTGAGTGGTTAAGGCACTTGCCTCTAGTGCCTAAGGCCCCAGGTTCAATTTCCAGGTCCCACATAAGCCAGACTCACAAGGTGGTGGCCCTGGTTCTCTCTCTCTCTCTCTCTCTCTCTCTCTCTCTCTCTCTCTGCTTGAAAATGAATAAATAAAATATTAAAAACAATTTCCAGAAAGATAGTTGGGACCCCATTGTGGAGTGATTTGAGTCTTGGGTTTGAGCAATCTAAACATTAAAGCTTGTATATTGGGATAGTGATTAGATTAGCTGGTTATTGAGCTGATATGACAAAGTCCCCCAAACCAGGTGGCTTAAATGACAGACAGGATCTATTGTCTCACAGTTCTGGAAGCTCCCCAACTAGGGAGTGGACAGAGCTGTTGCCTTTCTAGGTCTGTGAGGGAAGATCTGTTCCCAAGGCCACCTTCTTGTCTGCATGATATTCTTGCATGTGCGCCTGTGGCCATAATTCTCCTGCTTAAATAACATTTGTCACAGGCTGGAGAGATGACTCAGTATTTAAGACACTTGCCTGCAAAGCCTAACCACCTGGGTTCGATTCCCCAGGACCCACATAAAGTCAAATGCACAGTGGTGCATGCATCTTGAGTTAATTTGCAGCAGTTGGAGGTCCTGGCGTGCCCATTCTTTCTGTATCTGATATCTCTGTATCTGTATATTCTCTCTCTCTCTCTCTCTCTACTTGAAAGTAAATAAAAATTTAAAAAAGAACACCAGTTGCTAGATTAGGGTCTACCCTATACCAGTATACACCAGTGTAACTTCAATATAACTTTAGAAGGTATCTATAATGACCCTATTTCTTGATAAAGTCTCATTCTAAAGTAGTGTGGATTATGACTTTAACATGTGAATCATGATGGGGAGTTACTCCATGACATTAGTTGACATGAAATTGAATTTTTAATTCATTTATATTTTCATTATTCTATATTACACATAGTTGAATCTTCCTAATTAGGTTTCTCTTTTAATTTAAAATGTACTTACGCCTACTATATCAATTAAATTGTATAGATTTATTGTATTTTGGGCACTTGAAAAATTACAACATTTTTAATACAGTATCAGAACAGGAAAAAATATGAGTAAATTGCATTAGGGAAATTCAAGAATGCGTTGGAATGCTTTGCACATAGTTGGCACTCCATAAATACCTGCGGAATAATTTTGCTGAATGAGTCTGGAGAGTTTACTAGTCAGACAGAGCACTTAATTTTCCAATGTTGCAGTAGTAGGGGAAACTTCTGTATACCGTTGGGAGGACTTTCCTCTTGAAGCTCCCCTAATATTGTTCATTATCAGAATAAACTGAGCTCTGAACTCATCATCTACTTGATGTGCAGGGTAGGAACTGATCTGCTCCTATAAAGAAGAGCTTGCATAAAATAAACTCCCTAGTAACCAGGTCTCCTTTCCCTCCTGGTTGTTTTATAGGAATGCAGATGCTTGAAAAGTATTTACATTCCATGAAAAGGAAAATGGAAGAAATACCTCACCAAGGGTAGTTATTTGAAAGCACTTAATTTTATGGGCAGAAGAAAACTCACTTCCCTCTCCCACTTCTGATTGCATTCCCAGCTCCTGGAGTGCACTCTTCCTCCCAGGTCCTCCAATCTCCAAATAATGGCCAGCTCTGGAATATTAAGGATTGTGCTTATTGTGCCAGCACTCACATTCAGTATTTCATCTCAAATCCTACAGACAAATTTTTAAAATCTGAAGAATGGCAAACCTTTGCAAGTCACAGACCCGTGGTTTCTGGTTGTGAGCAGTTACTGCTGCTCGCTCCCTCGGTGTCATTAAACTCCTCTCTCCGATTGGAGGAGCACTGTATGACCAAATGTTTCATCCGTTCCTTTCTTTTTGTTTGGTCAACATTGCAGCTGGTCAGCTGAGTTACTCCCTGCCCTGTCCTTTGTCTTTCCTGAAGCTTCCTAGTAGCCTCTGCTAGTGATGCAGGATTTGGGTTCAGGGAGGGATTAGAGTCCATGATGATTTAGGAGCGGGTGGACCACAACTTTTGGGTCCTTGTCCAATTTAACAAAGAGTTGAAAACACAGACTCAGAGAAGGTAAATTATAAATTATAAGATTTATTTTAGGGAGATTTGGAATCCAGAGGGAAGGTAAGACCAAGATGAAAAGATGGCCTAGGAAGGGGGAGAAGAGATGGAGAAAATCTCCCCTCACATCTCCAGGCTTCGTTTCTAGGGAAGGCACACGCGTCCATGTGTACACATTGAGAGCAAAGCAGGAGAGACCAAGTCACAAGATCCCCTCGAAAAGGGGTCTGTGAAGACTCAGAAAGGGTAGGGGGCTCAGAACGTAGAGATCACACATGTAGCAAAACAGAAAAACATTCAAACATGAAACATGTAGAAAGCAAGCAGGAAAATGCCCAGGCAAGAAGAAAATCTCCCTTTCCCAGCCTGGCTGGGAAAAGGCAGAGCCTACCAAAAGGGATCAGGAAGTGAGGATGAGAACCAGAGAAAAGATTTACACACACGTGCCAGGCCCATTCATGGATCAAATATCCAAGTAAGGAGACCTCATCATTAGACTCAGGTGTATAAGGGAGAGACACGATTGGTTGGTGGACTCAAAAGGCTGACTCAGGAGGGGTCAGCCCACAGGTATGCTAAGCCAGGAGGCAGAAAACACTGCAGAGTTACTGCTTGCAGACATCTCAAATGAGAATGGGTCAGACTTGGGTTCCAGTCCTGTCAGGGCAAACAAGCTGGCATCTCCTTGAGCCTCTGTCCCTGGATGACTGCCTATAACAAGCTGCTTTGCTCTTCTTCTGTATCGCTAGCTAGGACTTCTTTCCCAGGAAGGCTCGCTTGCCACTTTGGCTCTCGAAAGCTCTGGGACATTCTTTCTGGATGGACGCTTTGTTTATTCTTGGGATCAAACAGCCAGGTCCCTGTTTGCCTCTTCCTATTCCCCCCCCCCCCCATCTTCCCATGTAGAAAGAGCAGCCAAAAGGCAAAAGTGTGCTTTGATCACCATGGCAACCATTGCCTGGCACAGCTTTGCTCTTTTTTGTTGAAGTAACTTCCTAGTTGAGAAGTTTATTTGCATAAAGTTATCCAATCATTGGACTTACTGCTTTAAAGCGCTTCCAACCTGCACTGAAGGTTGAGTCTCTAGGTGTGTGGATCTCTGCACTGTAGATACTGTGACTATTTTCTCTGCCAGTGGCCCCTGGAGCATTTCATGGTCCTGGACCTCAAGGTTCCTCTGTGAGATGGACCAGCAGCTGGCCATATGTTCCTAGCTTGGAATGTATCTTGGCAGAATTCTGGGTGATGAAAATCTGTAAATCTAAATTAATGAGTTATCTTCCAAAGTAGAGATTTAAGAACACGTGAAAACTCACTTGGAGATGCTGTCAGAGTGAAAATCTCAACTTTTCCTCCTCATGGTTGACCTGTGAACAGCCCTCAGGACCCGCCTTCGTTCCTGTCATTAGTGTTGCTTCTGATACTTTTCATGTTACTGTGACAAAAATTATCAGACAGAAACAAGGTGGTGGTTCTCGATGATCAAGGTCATGGTTGCTGGCTCTGTGTGTTGCGACAGCAGTATATCAAGGCTACAGAGCATGTGACGGACGACAACTGATCACTTCATGGCTGACCAGGTAGCTGTGTGGGAACGAGGCCAGGTTTATGTCCAGTGACCCAGCTCCTGAGATGTTTTCCTATTCCTGGATCCTGGATTCCTGGTTCAGGAATAGTTGAGGATTGGCCTATTGTGCCCACACTCAACATTCCCATTCATGTTTTCTACTTTTACTTCATATGTATATATCCACACATTATATGTAATATTGATTGAGATGTTTGAACTTTGTGGAATAAGTATGATATTGACCCGTGATTTTTGCAATTTGTTTCCAAGCTGTTGAGAGCTAGCCATGTAATTCTAGCTCGTGATTTATGCTACAAATTTTATGATACCATTATTTATTCATGTCATCACTTGTTAATAACCAGAGTGTTTCAAGTATTTTCACTGTTGTAAGCTTTGCCAGATTGAACAGTTTCAGATGTCTTCTTGGGCAAGAGTCTCTCTAGCGATACCTGTGTCATTGCTGAGTCATATAATCTGCATTATCTAGCTTTCTCTTGATTTTATCAGTTACTCTTCAGAGTGATCATGCTAAATTACAACTCTGGGCATACAATATTTAAATTTCAGATCAGCACCCACAGTGATGCTGATGCAGGGTCTTTTTATTTATTTATTTTTGGAGTGCGGCAGGGTCGGGATTGAAGAATAGCTTATTGAGTATCTGGTAATAGTAGGCTGAGTCATAACTAGAGTCCTGCCTTCCCTGCCATTTTTTGATATTTTCCTTTACGATCATTTCATAGCTCCCTTGTCTTCTATCACACGTGTTTGAAGCACTTTCCGGACTATGTAACTCTAAGAGGTAGGAACAATGTCCTTCTCCATTGTAGTCCTAGCAGTTATCTTCCTCTGGATTGCAAGGTCATTTTCTATTGCTGAAGCCCATCCACTAAGTCTTGCTCTGTTCTTTAAAGCCAAATTGCTCCTCCTTCTTTAGGGACCCTTGTAGCGCTTTATCTGTGCCTTTTTCATCTTCACGAGAGTCCTCCATGTATTAATACCTAGATGCATTTTCCCGTTACCCTTTGAGGGTGAAGAAGGTCTTACTCATCTTCGTGGCACCCACAGTACCCTCTCCTTCTTGCATGTTTGAGGGTTAGGTGTTGATGAATACATGTGTGACTACTTCAGTCCCTGGGATGTGTTCTCGCTCCTCCCACAGTGACACTCACTGGGGCTGTCCACACACTGGTGTGCACTGGTCATTGGCTGAGAGGCACTCTACAAGCACTGCAACAAACAGAGGCCTTTCCACCCCACACGTTCCCCAGTGCCTACACATCATTGTAAGGTAGGGGAAAACACGACCTCAGCATACCATATGACTGTGTGCTCATCCTACACACGAGTTTGTCATTGCTGTTGAAAGACCTATCCAATCCTTTACCTCTCACCATGTTGCCGAAGTCCCCTAGTCATGGCTGTCATCTTCAGGCCGGTTTCCATTATTCTCTTCTGGAAAGAACTGCCTTGCTCACTTGGTGGTCCTTACCACCATTTGCAGTTCGATGCACATTTAATACTTTTATATTTTTCAGGGGCTGAGATAGAATGTTTGGTCCATAAGGCAACAAGTAAATTAAATAGGCAAGTGATTTCCTTTGAATACTCTTTTATTAAATTAAAGTACAATGTAATTTCTATGGCATCCATCGGTGGGAATATTGTTGAAAAATTTTCCTTTATATTCTGAAAAATATTATGCTACTGCTAATGGAGATTAGTGAAAATGGAGCTTTTTAAAGACATGGAGGGAGAAAGAGACAGAGAAAACATCTGGGAATAAAACAGCTGCAGCTCATTCTGTACCACAGAATCCTGGTGTCCCCTCCCACAAAGACCACGGGTGAAACCTGGATCCCTCAAACACCTTCCAAGCATCACAAGGTGAGGTGTTCAAGAGTAGTGCACATTTCACAGATATTTCTAAAAGATAAAGTAGGAGATGCAAGATATGCAGGGCCCGCCAACAATCACAGCAAGCTCTCTTCTAGTAACCACTGATCTGATTATGAAGTCACTTTCAACCCAGGGTAGGTATGCCTTAAGGGCAACCCCCTGCTCAGTGATGAGAAATGCAAGATTGAAATTCTGACATTCCCTGATTCTGCATCAAACGCTTTGATGCTGATGGCACAGAGGATGTAGACCTGTGGGGTTTGCCTCTCTCTCTCTCTCTCTCTCTCTCTCTCTCTCTCTCTCTCTCTC
>PVHP010023696.1:0-27162 GCA_004024765.1 Zapus hudsonius | reverse complement strand
ACTATAGATGGCTATGGTGGAGAGCTGCCAGCACCTGGGAGAAATTCTCTCAGACTGTAAGTAGCTGAACTAGAGGGGCAAAATTAAAACTTCAGGAGACTTGTTAAAATTATCAGACCTGGAGATGGAGTTTGATGTTGTCTTGTTCGTTTTAAATCTTGTATTCGTTCAATCTGTCTTTGCCATGCCCAATGCTATCTTTGCAATGTAAATGTTCTGTGCCCTTATGGGTTTGATGTTTTGTTATTAGAGTGTATCTAAACATAATTGAAAACAATAATGTTATAACGGTTCCTGTTTTGCTCATCCTGGCTCTGTCAGGTGCCCATCACTGATGTTAACATCTAAGTCTTATAAAATAATCTAGTCATCAAAATTTTGTTTTGGGAGAACTGAGAAAACTTCCCTGCTCTGAGAACCTGCTAAGTACAAATAATGTTGATAAATTCATATGAGCTTAATATACTTTTGTCTTAAACTAAAATGGTTCAATGGTTATGGTGTTTGCTTATAAAGTTACTTTATGCAAGTCAAAATGTCTGTAATATTTGATGGAGTCAGGCTGGTTTAGTTCAACCAAGACTGGGCTTTGTTTTATTTAAATGTGTATAACCATTGTCTCAGTCAAAGTTAACTTGTCAGAGAAAATAATTTAAACTCTAGTTTCTTCAGAATGATTGGTACCTACATAAGTACACAGACTAGTCAGAAATGTTTTTAAGGATGCCAAAATTTTATGCTGACTTTTCCTATAATGTAATTTCTGGGCTAAATCAGTTGATTTAAAGTTATTTATAAGGTAAAGTCTTAAGGATACTAACATGCTTTGCCTGTGATTACAGCTGACAAGATACTTATGTCTGTTTTCTATGTTCCAGAAGTGGCTTAACATAATCTCTTTAAGTGATTAATGACCACAGGTAAAGACCAAAGCCAATTGGAAACATCAGAGTCAAAAGAATAACCAACATTTTGGTTCCTACTCCCAGGTCAGAGGCCACAGGAGATGATGGAATACCTCTGGCTCCTAGCCTCTGGTGTTGCCTGACTTCCTGATCAGGGAAGGCAAGAAAACCCAGAGATAGACTCTAAGTAAGTGTATCTGTATCAGGAAAGTCCCATCTGGAGAGACTGATACTCCAGGCTTCCCAAGAGCGGGAATGCCACATGGTCAGCACCGCCTTGACTTATCCTAACAGATGACACAATACTGAGAGTCACAGAGCTCCTCACAGGTCTCCAAGAGTCTCTCCTATAGCACCATTACTGACCTCTAAAAATATAATGTATTGTTCACTTTGGCTGCCTGCATAGTCTTAAACACTCAGCAAGAGAATATTATAATGCTAACAAAGACTCAAATACTGGGTTCTTTTGTCTGATACATGCTTATAGAAACCTATACTTTCTTCTGCTTCTGTCCAGTCCTGATTAGTCAGCCACTGTTTCGCCTTTAAATTGAATTGCAGAATTGCCCTTATTGGTTATGTTTATCTGATAATTAACTAATTTATACTAGTCCAATCTTTCTTTGCTGTGTCTTATTAAATCTGCAGCTCAACATTAGGGAGCTCTGACTGTTCAAACGTGTTGGTATTGGTAATGTTAGTCATTAACAATGTTTCTTTACTTAGATTTACAGAGTTGGCCAGATTCTTCTGCCACTGGGGGGGTATTCCCTTAAATTTATAACACAAGGGACCCACACACCCCTAAGAAATTAGGCCTATACTTATAATAATAATAATATATAGGTGTCACATGGGAATCAAGAATACAGCATCCTCAGCCAGTTGTGACAGCCAACGCATCACCAGGAGTCTACAGATGAAGCCCTGATGGAAACCTGTCCCTGAGGAAGAGAACTCAGCTCTACTCTGGCCTGGCTGAACTACACATGACAGAAGCCTGAAAATTTTAATTGGACTCTATCCCCAGTCCTATTGGTGTTTGCAATGTCTGGTTAGATTCTCTGCTTTTGATAACAGATTATCTCCTGTTAAGTTCTAAAGGTCAGAGACAGGCACTTGTCCTTCTGTTTAGCTATATATATTTTGATAATTGTCAACCCAGATTAAGAAACATCTAGATATTATCCAGCAAAACTATATAGCTTCACAGAATCAGGTAGATTTTTGACAGCACTATGCTAACAGCAGGGAAAATGTTATTTCTATGTGAATCAAATGTTTATTAATGTGTAAAGGCAGTAAGACTCCAAATAGTTTTCCAGGAATACCAGGAGTTTCCACTAAAATTCAAAGGATATGAAGATTCATAATCCAGATGGAGAAGGGGGGAATACTGTAGCAAAATGAGTGTGAGCTCACTGCCTCCCCCTCCCCCCCATTCACTGTTACATCCTACTGATGTTTGTCTGCCAAATGGCTAATCTCCTTGAATGAAGTGGGAAACTGTCAGGGCTCTGAAGTTCTGTGAGATAAGGAAGAGACAAGGCTGGAGGATACCTAGGGAGTATATCTGAATTTCCTGAGACCTATTGTAAATGTGTGAACTACTAGATAATGGTAATTTGCATAATATCACATACCCTACTCTGTATGGACTATAAAATATCTTTGTAAGTGGGGTTTGTGGCCACTGCATTTATGCTTGGACCCCGGGCCCAGGTGAAAACTCCCCTCTCCTCTTGCTGCAAAGGCTTTTTCTGTTTATTACCGGATATTTCTACAACAATGTTTGACAATCTTTGGTTATAAGACCACCAGTTTCCAGTCCTGGTTTATCTGGCTCATTGGAAAGTGAACATGTGGATTTATTGTCTGTTTTACATATGTGTAACCTGAGTCCCAGAGCTCAAGTTTGGCCAGTGAGGTGACTGGTTATACAGAGTTGGGAATATTTATATATTATGTTGAAATGAAAGTCATATTGAACATTTATGGGAAAATGCAAGCTCTGATGAATGTTGAAATAGAGTCATTGTCTCTGGAGACTTAAAAAGGAAGAATGCAGCACAATGAAGTATTATGGATGGTTTAGATGTGGTGCCCTTTCTTTTAAAAAAGGGTAGAGTAGATTAATTAATTGACAGGTGTTTCTTGAAAACCTACTACAGGAGGAGGATGCAAATGAGGTCACATATGGCCCTTGGCCTCCTGAAGTTTATTGCTTTATTGGTAAATACAGGCATTGTGATCAAAGAGGAAACTCAAAAGACATCCTTAGGTACAACAGGCAGTTACTGGGACCCCTTGTGCTTTTAGGGGTCTGTGAAAGTGTTTAAATTTATTTTAAAATAAAAAATAGAGCTTTCAGGTGAAGGAATTAGTTTGAACATATAGTATTACCACACTGATGTCTATAACAAAGGTATAGACATAATTTTAACTTTTCATATGGAGAAGGGGGCACATGAAGGCAAAGTATGTGGCTCCACAGATGTCAAATTGTGGCTCTACACCTAAGTACCAAGTCCCAAGTACAGGTTAGTATATGCATTTGCTGGGGTTGCTGCTGCAAAGGACTCACGACTAAACAAGAGAAATGCATTGTATTCACAGTTCTACAGACAAGAAGTCTAAGATCACGGTGTCAGGGTTGTTTCCCATTGAGGGATATAAGGGCAGAATCTGTTGCAGGCCTCTCTATTTGTCTTGTATATATTCATCTTCTCCCTGTGTGTAAACATAGTGTTTGCTTTATGTGTGTCTCTTTTTCTTCATGCATTGGTATTAACCCCAATCCAATATAACTAAATTCTATATTTAAAAAATACCATATGAAGAAAAAGATGCACATAAATCAAAGATCATTACATCTGATTTCTACAAAAAGTAAAATTCTGAGGTACTGGAGTTTGGATGTCAACATATGAATCTGGGGGGGGGGAATGTAAGGAGAGACAATTTAATTGACCACCTGTAACGGGTAGTAACAGATATTGCCCAGTGGGATCAGAACCAGAGGGAGGCAGAGATCCTGGCAATTGGAAAGTAGAAGACGGTTTTATAGTTGGATTTAAAATATCCCCCAAAGGCTCACTTGTTAAACGCTTGATCACTAGCCCGTTGTATTATTGGGAGGTGGTGGAATATTTAGTTGGTAGGCCTTGTTGGAGAAGGCTAGAGTCACTGGTTATATGGCAATGAAGGGGATAGTGGAATTGTGGATCCCTCCTTCTCTCTCTCTCTCTCTCTCTCTCTCTCTGTCTCTCTCTCTCTCTCTCTCTCTCTCTCTCTCTGTTTCCTAGCTGCTATGAGATTATCTCTTCTATGTGCTCCAACCATTATGTACTATGCACAAAGAAACAGAGCCACAGTACCAAGAATTGAAATCTTTGAAGCAAGAAGCCAAGACTCATGTGTGATGCCCCGTATTGTCTTGGGATTTTGCTAGCAAGAAGGCCATCACCAGATGCAGTCATTCAGCTTTGGTCTGGAAATAATTAAAAAATCTCTTTTTAAATAAAGTTTTCCAACCTCAGATATTTCGCTGTAGTGATGAAAAATGGAACAATATTCCTTTCTTATTGTGTCTAACTAGCTTTGGGAGATTTAAGAATCCAAAGGCTTATTATTATTTAAAAAACTGCTGCGCAGTAATGTCAAGTTTCTCATCCCTCCATATCACTGCACATCTCAATGAGACACCTATACTCTGTATTTTCTTGTACCCACGAGATTTTTTTTTCTGAAAAGACCTAAACACTAGAAACATCTGAGGCTCCAGTGTGTTGAAAGAAGAGTTATACTAGTAACAGCATACAAAGGGGGGGTGGAACAGGGTTGACTCCTAGGCTATCCATAACCCCCTACCCCATGGACTGATCCTGTTTACCCACAGAGTAGGATACCCAGCTGACTGGGGACAGGGAAGAGGGAAATTGGGGAATTGGGGACACCAACACATTATTTGCTCATTCAATATATGTAAATATGGATAATACAGATATAATTTATATAAAAAGATTATTTTAAAATAGTAATTAATTCGTGTGTCACTACTTAATTGGCAGTAATTTTCCATATTAATGTTATAGTGAGAGAGAATGAAAAACATAGTCTGTCTCAGCTTTTATGGAAAATTCAGTCCCTCTGGTAAAACATCTGGGATTAATGTGTACGTCAAAACTGTTAGCTCATACACACATACCAGAGTTTCATTTGCTCTTTCATTATGAAAAAATTTCCTCTTACAGTTGCCCAGATCCACATGTATGTTATTCAGGATCTGATGAAGCACAGGGCCATTTGTGGTCATATCCTCTGACAATCTTTCTAAATGAGTTTCCAGATCCTTTAAAAATGAGCTAGGTTCTGGAAAATCTTCCAAGCATAAGAGGAAAAAAACTAATAATTTTGACTTTTGGAAATAGTTTTAATTTTAACCTTCCTGTCCTACTTTTAACTTCCTTATGAATCTTCTTAGGATTTTGGTAGAACTAATAGTCTGAATTTTCTACTTCTTTTAATAAATAGAGTCCAGCTAACCATCAGATTTAACCATACCTATAAAAAATCCCATTTTCTTTATTGTTATGATGTCCTAAAAAATCTTCTATTTTCTACACTCCACAAACCAGTTTGTGGTGCTGACAGAACCTCCTCATACTGTAACTGGACAATTTCTTAATCACCCCAGCAGTAGTTTGCTTCCTGTATACTGTGACATTAACCAAGTTGCTTCCAAATGTCTGTGAATCATGTTGCCATGGTGATGGAGCTCTCTTGGTCAGCTGGGAAGGAAGTTCTTCAGTTCTGTCAGCAGTAATTTTCACTCCTGGTAAGCCTTAAGAAGAAGCATCTGGGTCTTGCTAAAAGTACTCACTCCCAGACCCCATCCTTAGGCATTCAGATTTCGGAGGCTTGAGCGTGAATGTGCATTTATTCCTTAAAAACTAGATAATGACCATTCATGTGGCCCACAGCCCCATCATGGGAAAAACTTGTATATAGCATCTGAATACAGGTGAACTTATGTCCCTAGAGTGTGCTGATGTTTGCATTGTGTCAGTGGCCAGCACTGCTCCTCGAAGTTATTAAAGAGCGTGCTTTCTGCCTTATTCAGTATCTGTAATGTGTGAGCATCTGCCAACCACATGCTTTGTGTTTACTCTCTGGTCATCCAGGATAAGATTCCTCAGCTTCTAAAACAAGATCATCTGTTAGTAATTCCCTGCTTCACTTGGCAAATAACTTACCAAGAATATGCAGCTGAAATTGGTATATGCATCCTGTTAGGTTTACAAGTTTCTTTTGTTGGGTAACTAGGGATAGCTCATCATGGAGGGGAGGTGAATGGTGTTGCTATGAAACCTTGACAAGAGTATCCCATCATCTCCATGAGAAATCAACTCCTTGGGGGCTGGATTAGGAAAGACCTCATGAATTTGAGAGTCTTGATCCATCTTGGATCCAATGAGGACCAAACATTTAAGTTTATGAAAACAGAAATAATGAGTTCTTTGTGAAACTATAGTAATGTACTGCATTACATGTTGATCAACAGTGGACTGCATATACCATATAGCACCATAAGATTACATTGCATAGTGACAAGTTAGCCATTTCCATTCCTGTTAAGTAAACAGTGATGTTTCCCCAACAATACCACCTACCAACACGTTTCTTAGAATGTATCCTTTCATAAGTGACATATGGCTGACTTCTCTGCATGCTTTCATCTTTACTGGGTATTTTGCAAACGTCCAGAGACAGCAGAACTCTGGTTTGGCAGTTAGCTAATTATGACGTTAGATTGGGGACTCCAGCTATAGTGTTCACATTGACTTTGAAGAGTAGATAAATCTCATCCCCTACCATTTTGAAAGACTATTTCAGCCACTGCTGATGCAGGGATATCTATATATTTGTTAATTAAACTATCTTTTTGAAGATGTTCTAGATAAGCTGTGTGTGCTGTCCTATGCCTTTCATCCCAGTATTTGGGAGGCTGAGGTAGGAGGATCATTTTGAGTTGGAGGTAAGCCAGGACTACAAAGTGAATTCCAGGTCAGCCTGGGCTAGAGTAAGACACTGCATTAAAAAGTGCCTTATGTGACTAGTTTTTAACAGTTGATCATAAACTCAATTTTATTTACTCAACATTCATGTTTTGAAAGCACCAACTAAATCTCAGATGTTATTCTAAGTGCTGTCTGAAGTAGAGATTCTAAAATAATACTTTTCTGCTTGAATTTTACTTCCTACACCACCCCACCAAATATGGCAGTGCAAGCAGTATGTTAGAGGGATATTGTTTGCAGAAAAATGGATGCAACAGGATATAATAATATTAAACAAATTAAACCAGTCTCAAAGACAAATGACATGTATTCTCTAATTTGTGAATCCCAGATTTTGTATAGTTACATATAATCAAGCATGTATGTATGAAAGTAGAAACAAAACTCTCTTGGGAAACAAATAGGATAGGGAAGGAGGAGAAAAGGGAAGGTACAGGGGCATGAGGGGAATATTTTCATTACAATATATAACTGTATGAGATTAAAAAAATAAAACAAGGTTGGTAACCTGGTTCAGAGGTTAAAAGTGAAAACCTGCTGGTCCTGGTATTCCCCAGTACCCATGTAAAGCCAGGTGCACAAAGTGGCACATTTGTCCGGAGTTTGTAGTGGCTAAAGTTCCTGGCATGCCCATTCTCTCTCTTTTTCTCTCAAATAAATAAATCAATAAAATATCAGATGCCTTTGACCTCTCTTTCTTGATCTGAGTTTTCATTTTTTTCCAACCACTTTTAGGACCACTTGAAAGGAGAAAAGGTTTATTTTGTCTCATGGTTTCAAAAGTTTTAGTTCATGGCTCTGTTGCTTCAGTCATGAGATGGCATGCAACCTCATGTTAGAAACATATATCAAAGGATTAAATGGTGTCTAGGGGGGAGAAATATGGGAGAGAGGGAGGAAGAGAGAGAGAGAAAGAAAGAAACAAACAAAGAAACAAAGAAAGAAAAAGGAGGGGGAAGGGGAGGGGAGGAGTCGTAGTCCCAAGATTTCTTTCAAGGGCATGTCTTCAATTACTTAATTTTTCTTCTTCTAGGCCCCACCTCTCAAAGGTTTTACCACCTCCCAATAGCACCAGAGGCTGCCATAAGCCTTCAACATTGAGAACTTTGGAGTCATTAATAATCCAAATATAACATTATGTATATATGCATATGCAAATGCATAATTTATAAATCAGACACTGTAGTAGACACAGAGATATATGTGCCTATATTACTAGTTACTTAGGGAGCTGAGTTTTTGAGAATTACTTGTGCCCTAGAGTTCAAAATTAGCCTGGGCAATATCATGAGACTCTGTCAAAAGTATCAACAGCAACAAAAGGCAAGAATAGAAATTAGGCACAGTAAGAGATTAACAGGTAATAATAAAATAGAACTAATATAGCAACATACTCTGATAAAATTATTTGTAACAAAAATATTTCTAGAATTTTCTATTTAGTATTTTCAAGTTATGGTTGACCACGGGGAATGGAAACTATAGAGAGTGAAACCAGAGATTAGATGGGAATGCAATACTTTTTATTCTGATCTAAAAGGATAAAGTCTGAGAAAGAAGATATAAATAAATTTAAAAAGTAAACCTCTTAAGGAACGTAAAAGAAAGCAATCATCACAATCTCATAGATGATGAGTACAAGAGGTGAAATGGAACCTTGTTTAAGATTGGATATTTATTTGTTATTCCAGAGACTGACTCCAGTGGTCTTAGAGAGCATGGACTTTGTACCTTAAGAGTGAAGGGTGGGCTTTGAACCTCAGCCCAGCCCCCTCTGGAGAGGGGCCACCTTTCAGGTCTTATGTCTCTAACCTCAAGACTGATTGACTCTAGGGATGTTAGATACTGAGTCTGAGATTGAAAAACAAAAACAAAAAACAGTCCCAAATGCCCTCTTCTGTGATGGTGTGAGATGATGATTCCCCTTTGTTCTGTATTTGATTTTTTAAAAGTAGATTTTATGCTTTTTATTTGTTGACTTTATGTTTTCTAGATCAGTTTTAGATTCAGAGCAAACTTAAAGGATGGTACAGAGATTTTCCACATACTCCCTGCTTGCTTCCCAGCCCATACATGGCTTCCCTCATTGTCAACACCCCCAGCTAGAATGGTACAATTGGCACATCATTATCACCCAGAGTCCACATGGGGTTTTTTCTTGGTGTTGCACATTCTTTGGTTTCAGACAAATGTATAAAAGCATGGAGCCATCATTATAATCTCATTCAGAGCACTTTAACTGCTCTCAAAATCCTCTGTGCTCTGTCTGTTCATCTCTCCATGGAAATTTTAAGAAAAAAAAAAAGACGCTCAAATCACAAAATACTAAAACCACAGGTTTTTCTATTTTGTTTCCAGAAAAGAGAAAAGAACACAAGCAGCAACATTTTAAATTATGAGAGGGAAAAATGAAACAATGAATAGTTTTTTTTTTGGATGTTTCACTCATCTCTACAGAAGTCTGAAATGTAATCCTTCCAGAATCTATTAAATGGAAATGTCATTTCCAGGGTTGCAGTGTCTGCAGAAGGTTTCTTCATGTAACATATCATCTTATTCTTTGGGAAAGGTCTTTAAACAATTTCTCAAAATATCATCTTATTCTTTGGGAAAGGTCTTTAAACAATTTCTCAAAATATGAATTTTAATGGAGACTGAAAGATAAAACCATAATTGTCTCATTGATGAAAACTGAAAGAATGAAGTTTTCAGAACACATTTAAAGAAGTAGAAAAAATTTTGAGCATTGCGGAAAGAAGTATAAGAAGAATCTGAAGCCAATATTCTTGTATCTCTCTTTATATATAGGGAGAGAAATATGATAGTGGAATACTGCCTAGATCCTGGCACTTGGAAGGTTAAAGTAGGAGGATCAAGAGCTGAATGCAAACCTGGGACTACAGAGCAAGATTTCCTCCCTGCATTCTATGTCCACGAATATATATATTCTCAGAGACTGAACATTGCATATTTTAGTGAATTTATCAATGAGTAAATTATTCAGCTTGTTGATTATCTGCAACAAAATTGGATCCCTCTATGACTTCTTCAGCTTGCTTTACTTTGCATGTGCTTGG
Organism: Zapus hudsonius; assembly: GCA_004024765.1. Lineage (NCBI taxonomy): Eukaryota > Metazoa > Chordata > Mammalia > Rodentia > Dipodidae > Zapus > Zapus hudsonius. Next base: position 17,097 of record PVHP010023696.1, on the reverse strand, counting down.
GAATGCCTAAATATTAGCTCCAGAAAAAAAAAAAACACAGAAAAAACATGATTCCCAAGGGAAACTTGCAGCTTCTGTAAAAATGAATTCATTTCAAAGCCAGATGCCACTGGATTCTATATTCAATATGGGTTTGATTATATAGGGTATACAAACACTGTTCATCAGGAATGAGATGGAATTGTCCTTCACAGCATGGGGCACTTCCTCTCGGTCATCTTCCTGTGGCCTCTGTTAGAATAGGTTGCCTTCTTGTGTAAAACCCAGCCAGACTTCCTGAGCTAGGAGTTAGAGAAGTGGGATTTATGTATAAATTTGTGCCCCTGTGGTGGGCACAAATCACACTGAGCTTCCTCCACCAGTTAGTAATTGTAATTTTAGATGTTTTTAAATGTGCTTTCTGGATTGTAGACAAAGATAATTCTGTCTCCAGGAAATTGTGTATGTTTGAGTGAACACAGGGTAGTAATGGAGAGTGATTTTGAGTTGAATCCTAGCTATAAATAGAAGTATGTTTTTCAGAGGCACAACTGTAAGTGGAAATTGAGACTCAGAAAAACAGACTTTCCTGAGGGCTTCTCCATCAGTTAGAATTCAATCCAGTTGCATGAAACATAACCCCAAAATACAGAGTGCAAAAACACTAGAACAAACACCACAAAAGGGTGAGGTCAATTTCCCTCAGGGAGTGGCAGTTTCTCAAAGTTATCACACAAAGTTATCAAGAGCTATCATGATGGTCAGCAATACTCAACAGATGGTTTTCACAGGAATGCTTGCTCAAGTCCCAGTCACTATGTGTACCTTTTGCTGACAAAGAACTGGAGGGATCGAAGAAGAGCATGTCAATTAGCTGAATGGCTAATTAAAGAATGGCTCCTAGTGTGCTGGGGAGGTTGCTCAGTGGTTAAGGCACTTGCCTGCAAAGCCTAATGACCCAGGCTCAATTCCCTAGTACCCAATGTAAAGCCAGATGAACAAAGTACACTTGTACCTGGCATTCATTTACAGTGGCTGGAGGCCTTGGCACCCATTTTCATTCTCTCTCTCTCTCTCTCTCTCTCTCTCTCTCTCTCTCTCTCTCTCTCTCTCTCTCCTTTCTTTCTCTACTTGCAAATAAAATAAATATTTAAAAAAGAATGGTTCACAGATGTTCAGCGTACATCCCATTGGCCTGAAGACAGTCACATGATCTCATCTAGCTTCAAGTGTGGCTGAGAAATCTATTCTGGGTAGCTTGTGGCAACCTGGGGATTCTCTTATAAGGAAAGAAAAGGAGAACAAATAACAACAGATAGTTAGCTGTGTCTGTCACACACTGTTACCTTTTATTAAGGGCAAAGCCAATGGACCTCTTGCAGGGGTGCTGTTATATTACAAGTTCTTATGTTTCAGAAGAAGGAAAAGCATAATCCTTCATTGTCTATCTCCATGTGTCCTCCCTTCTTCTGTTCTTTCCCAGTGCCCTGACTTCAAGAAGCAACTCCAGGCCCATACCAGTTTTTAGGACTGAGGAGGAAAAACTGGGAGTCCTTGAAAGAAAAAAAATCTTGAATATCTGCTTTAGCATATCTTCCATCATTCATTGTCTTTGAGCATTTCTCATAATACAGTAAGTTGTTGAAAATGGATAATACTGCAAATTATTTTGGCCCACAGAAATGTAAATTTGTTATGTCTGGTGGAATGCAATTGAATTTTGATTTATATTGTATCTGTTTGTAATTTCATCTGTGCATATTTTCATTTTCCTATGTAAGTATTGGGCTTTGAATTTTCCCTTGAACAGGTTGTAACATCTTAGTGGTTCTCTCATGACTTACTGAGCTAAATAGTATCTTTGACATGTGTTCATTTTGCATCTGTAAGAGTTACATTTTTCAAAAACACTCGCGCTTATTTTCTCTTCTAAAAATTGTCTTTTAGCAGAATTTTGATCCTAGTTCTTTGTCTGTTGCTTTGGTATATCTGATATTGTATTTAAATCTTTTCTCTTGAGGTCATCCATGCACTGTTAGGAAACAATTTTAAAAATCATGTGAATGGCAATTGTAATGAAAATCCCATTTACTATGATACCATGCACACCTGACCCTTTAATTGACCACATTGTGGAGATGAGTGTTATTATAGTCATTGTATTGGCAGGAAAACTGCAGTTTGCCGTACTTCAATGGCTTTCCTGAATTCACATAACTGGGTCATGGCAGAGATGGGACTCACAAGCCAGTATCTATTTCTCAGGGTTTAAGCTTTAATGGATAATACTCGGGCTCTGGATCCCCCCCCCCCACTATAAAGAGTTTGTGTTTCTCTATCTTTTACTCTCACTTCAAATACAATATTCCTTTGCTTGATAAAAAGGTTAATGGATATAAGTGACCACTATTGTTAGACTTTTCAGGGACAATTGAATTTTAACTGAGATTCCTGAGACCTTAATTACAATGGAGAAATCTCTAAGACTGTGATTCTAGAAGATTTTTTTTTTTCCTTTGGCGTGGCTGGAGCTGAGAGAGAGGCTTTCTTAGGAGACAATTTCAATCATGGCATGGATTGTTCCTTGTCTTGTTTACCATATGGATAGAACTCACTCTATTCAGGGGCCAATGACTACAGGGAACAGCGAAGAGTTCTGAATGATGGAGACCTGGCTTCTAGTGTTAAACATCCTGATAGGATAATCAGCAAACGGCACATAAGGGCTTTATTGCTCAGTGCTTATGTCAAAGATGAAGAAACAGAAGGTCAAGGAAACATTTGGACCTATAGAGAACTTCTTGCTTAAATAGAATTCAGCATGGGAAGGATTTAGATGGCAGTGATGAGGATGCAGAAGGACACCACTGAAAAAAAGTAGACAACTTTGAAATTTTGACTTGGAACAATGGTTTTGAGGGCTGGTTTCAATGTGTGATATTAGATGTTATATTGGTTCTTTTTACCAAAGTGTTCTAATCTTTAAAATCATGGATAGATGGTTTCTAGTATTCTTGCAGCACTAAAAGTATTTAACTCTCTGAAGTGCAAGCATTATAGAGTTTATTAAGGCTGACTATACACTTTATTATGTGTAAAGAAAAGCCAAATATCTTCTCTGTTCCACCACTGTGTTTGCATAATTGGAGTTTTTATATAATTTCACTATTTAATAATTTTAACACTCTCTGAGATAGATTTTTATTCCTATTTTAGAGATAAAGGATATGATGCTAAGAGTGTTTCTGCACTTAAGAGTAATTTCTAAATATAATTAATAGTTATAAATTCAAACATTTAAAAGAAATTCTTTAGCTAGGGGAGTAAACGGTCATTGGCTTTCTAAAATGGTATTAATAGTGTCTGTCTTGCAAGGATGTGGTGAGTATTAGATGACATAGTATGTGCAAAACATCTAGAAGCCTGTTGTGCACACAGTAAGCACACTCAATGTATTGGGTAACTGTGTTACTGTTAGCAGTGTGTGGCTATGGTCAGTGTACTTTTCAGATGCCACAAAAGAAATCTGCTCAGTAGGCATTCAATGCCAATACTTTGTATCAACACAAATATGCATACCACTCATTTATCACTCACTTACAATCAAATTAGTTCCTCTGGAGGGAAAATAACTACTTAGTAGCATAGAGAATATAGTCATCAACTTGGGCAAGAGGTACATCTGTGTCTTTAATTTAAATATTGGATTTCGGGCAGGAGAGATGACTTAGCAGATAAAGCATTTGCTTGCAAAGCCTGCCAATTGGGGTTTGATTCCTCAGCACCCATAGTATGCCAGATGCATAAAATGTTACATGCATCTGGAGTTCATTTGCAGTTTCAAGAAGTCCTGGCACACCCATATTTTCTCTCTTAAATAAACAAATTTTAAAAAAAAGATTTTGGGCTTGATGGAGTGTTTTCAGCTTGCAGGACTTCTCATAACCACAAGGACTTTTTTTACAAGCTACTTTTAAAAAAAAATACAAAGCTAATACATTCACATAGTAAATATTTCAAGCACAATAAGGACTTTTAAAATGAAAACTGCAGTGTAATAAATTTTCCTATAACTCCAGTTTTATGCTTGAAATATAACCCAATTGATAAGTTTTAGAATCTAAGAATTTTTGATGCATGTGCACACACATACACAAATATATATTCATAAATGTATCTCTCCTTTGAAAAACATAAACAAGATCACACTGTTTTCTACCCCAGTTTTTTTTAACCTTTTCAATATGCTGGTTTTATTTGTTTCTTTTTTTTTGTTTATCTTTATTGTCCAAAATTAGATAGATTGATTGAGTAAATATTGTGCTTACATTCCCATTTCCCTCCCCCCCAATCTCCAATCCACTTGGTATCCTCCTCTGTGGGCACACTGGATCAATCCATGTGGCAAGGGGTTATGGATAGCACAGGAGGCAACAAGGTTTCCCCCTCCTTTATGAATTGTAGCTGGGGGGGGGTAATGTCTCTGGGTAATCGCTCCCACCATGGCTCTTACAATCTTTCTGCCCCCTCTTCCGCTCAGTTCCCTGAGTCATGGAGGGTGAATTTTAAGTCTGTTTCATTGTTGTTGTCTTGACCTTAAGAGTCTCTGTGCTTCTATTTTAAGTTGTATTGGAAGTCGTTGGAGTCTTTCTCACTGGCTTATCCTGGGTTGACTGATTGGCTGTGGTAATAAGTCTCTTTCTTGCCCCACCACTGTCTCAAGTGTCTATCTCAGTTTTTAAATTCCCTTTGTAATCTATCTTTGGGGGGCTGGTGACTTGGTAGTGATAGAGCAGTTGCCTAGCATGAGTGAAACCCTGGGTCCCAATCCCAGCACTGTCCCCTCCAAAAAATGGATCTTATATCTTATTCTATGTCAGCACATCTATATATATTTTGCCCTTTTTATGCTGACATAATCTTCCATGTATGGGTATAGAATAAATTAATCTATCCCTTTTTTCCTTTACAAAGTATACTGCAATGGGCAGTCCTATAATGTGTTTGCAAAGTTGTAGAAATATTACTATGGTGATGTCGTGGGGGCTTGGAGTTCCCAACAGAATTAGCTATTATTATTTTTTATCACAATGCTTGTCTTGATTGAAAATAATGACTAATGGAAGGGATATTAGAGATCATTAGTCCTCTTATTAGTGTGCTAATATTGATCAGGCTTTTCTCGGCTAAGGTTAACTTATTAATGCATTATGGGTCACAACATTATAGCAAAACAAAATAATTTTTTTTATTTTTGAGGTAGGGTCTCACTCTAGCCCAGGCTGACCTGGAATTCACTATGTAGTCTCAGGGTGGCCTTGAACTCATGATTATCCTCCTAACCTCTGCCTCCCAAGTGCTGGGATTAAAGGCATGCGCCACCATGCCTGACTGATCAAAATAAAATTTTGAAAGTTATCTTGAAAAGACCAAAGTGCTATACAGATAACCAGTTTCATTCTGACTAGTATTATGATCACTTAATATAGCCTATGTCACTGATAAGGGGCTCACTGAGGCCTAATCCTCTGTTCCTCTCCTTCAAACTCCCACAAAATCAACTGGAATCTTAAATTTGCTCTCACTTTTTCCTTCCACAGTTGGTTCAGTTTCTCCCACTCTATTCTCCTTCCTCTTACTTTTGTTTGACATTTCACAACATCTGATGAGAGAGACCCTTTTCTATGTGCTGGGCACTGTATTAGGAGGCTTAAGTGCATTCTCTAGAGAAATTTTATCAATTGCTTTCCTCCTTTTAAAGGGCAAAAATGAGGAAACTGAGGCTCAAAGAGGTTAAGTGGCCAAGGTCATTTTTACATATATGAGGGACTGTGGTAAGGAAGAAGATGTGAAAAAGACAGCAGTCTTGAAAGTACTCTTTTTGAACAGATAATTTGTCCAGGATTATTACAAGAATCAGTGGAGTCTTACAATGGAGCTGCCAAAAAAGAAAGAAAGAAAGAAAGAAAGAAAGAAAGAAAGAAAGAAAGAAAGAAAGAAAGAAAGAAAGAAAGAAAGAAAGAAAGAAAGAAAGAAAGAAAGAAGGAAAGAAAGAAGGAAGGAAGGAAGGAAGAAAGAAAAAGAAAGAAAGAAAGAAAGAAAGAAAGAAAGAAAGAAAGAAAGAAAGAAAGAAAGAAAGAAAGAAAGAAAGAAAGAAAGAAAGAAAATCTTGCAGGTATATGCTTTTCCTTTTCATCAGACCCCACATGGGCTAATTTCCTTGGGCTGATCAGATAAGTAAAGTAAGCCAAAAATCTACATTCTCCAATCCCCACAATGCAAAACTTGCATGGCTAAATTGTCAACATTACAAAGTATTGGAGTTTGAAAATCTCAAGAGGGAAAAATGCATTAAATCATGGTATTTTTTAGAGGATTTTGATCGATGTTCAGTGTATTTTCTTTGAATTCTCTAAAGGCCTTTATTAGCTCACTCCACAAGGTAGAGGCCACTAACATTAAACACAGATATTTTTACAGTGGGTTTAGAGGGACCATTTAACAATCATCTGGCTGGGGATTTTGTTTTCATAAGAGTAGGGAAGAAAACAAAAACAAAACAGAAATGCCACTAGGAAATATATTGTCAGTAATGCAGAGTTGTAAATTATTCTTTGCTTTATTATTTCACAGCTGGGGCAGTTCAATGTTTCCTTCCATTTTACTACACATTGCTCTTTTAGATTTTTGATGGAGAATCATAGTGAGAAAATGGAGTATGATGCACTGTGGCCTAGGGAAACAAATTTAAGGAGTAAGACCGTAAAAGATGAGAATGGTCATCTGATATAAAGGAATGCTTAAATTCAAATGACATTTTAGCAATAAGTCCATTTTGTACAAATGAGAAATAAAGCATCTTTGTGCAGAGAAACAAAATAAAAACACAAGAGCCGTGAAATACTAGATCTGTTACTTTAATGCCCATTGTTTCAGTGTTTGTTTCTTGGCATGATTTGGATAAAACATGTTATATTTTTTGTTTGTTCCTGGAAGTGAACCAAATGGCATTAGGATTATAGCTAAAGAAAAATATCGAAGGCATCAAAGGAATTTACCCAGGACTCACTCTCAGAGGCAGAAAGGTTTGTGGTTGTAGATGCATATATAAAATATGCCTACCTTTTTTAGAGCAGCCGGGAGATTCTGCAGATGTCGTGCTTCTCATTTATAAATAATTGAATGTTGGCAATTTTGCATTTCCTCTATTTCTCTGTCAATACATGGTACTTCTCAGCTTCTCAGCATTGGCTCTACATTAGAATCACCTAGGGAGCTTTTATAAAGTAGATTGTCTAGGCCTTATTACACAGCAGTTAAATGAGAAATTCTGGGTATAGGTGTTTGAATTGGACATCTCTATGTGTGTGTTTTTAATTTTTCTAGGTAATATTGATACACAATGAAAATTAACTACCGGTATGGAAGTATTGCTTTGAATGCAATGCTTATGACTTCAATTGAGATTGAGTCAGAAACTAATTCTGAAACTTATGGGTTCCTGGTGACCATAAAGGCCTATCTTTAGATCATTTGTGGGTGATAGGTTGAATAAAAATAATCCACATAGGCTCATGTGTTTTCAATACTTGGTCCCCAGATGGTGGCAATTTGGGAAGTTATGGAGCCTTTGGGAGGTGGTGCCTTGCTGAAGGAGATGTGTCACTGGAAGCAGGCCTGGGGACTTTACAGTCCAGTACTCTTGCCAGTGATCACTACCTCACCCTTGTTGCTTCTTCCCAGTTGATGTGACAAGATGTGATGCCCCAGCTGTTCTATCATGCTTTCCTCACCATGATGAAATTTCCCATTGAAACTGGAAGACTAAATAAATCCTTTCTTTCTATAAGCTGTTTCTGGTCAGGTGTTTTGACCCAGCAATGAGAAGGTAGCTGCCATAGTGTGTTTTAGTGATCAAAACACAAATCCTAGTTCTACCACTTCTTTAGTACATGTGAGGCCTTGAACAAGTTGCTCACTTATCTAAACCTTGGTTTTTGTACCTGTATATTGGATATAATATCCATTTCTGGAGATCACTGAAAGGATCTAGCAAAAACATATATATATATATATATATATATATATATATATATATATATATATATATATATATTCATTTAACCCTTTCCACATGTTCACTATGGTCTGCCTCCAAAGAAACCAAATGAAGATTCCTTTTTTCCTTTATTATCCATAATTAGATACATTGAATGAGCAAATAATGAGTTGATATCCTGAGTTGCCTAATTTCGCTATTCCCTGTCCCCAATCAACTGGATATCCTCCTCCATAGGCAGTCTGGGTCAGTCCATGGGGTAGGAGGTTATGGATAGCCTAGGAGTCAACCCAGTTCCACCCCCCTTTGTATGTTGTTACTGAGGGGGGCCATGTCTCTGGGAGTTCTCCCCCACCATGGCTCTTACCATCTTTCCGTCCCCTCTTCCGCTCAGTTCCATGAGTCATGGTGGGTGATTTATTAAGGCTGGTTTATTGTTGAGGTCTTAGTGTCCCCCAGTGAAGATTCTTGAAACACTCATCAAATCTGCAAATACAGGGCTGAAGAGATGGCTTAGCGGTTAAGGAATTTGCCTGCAATGCAGAAGGACCCGAGTTCGATTCCCCAGTGCCCATATAAAGCCAGATGCACAAGAGGGCTTATGTGCTGTGCCCATTCTCTCTCTCTTTCTCTCTCTCTCTCTCTTTCTCTCTTTCTCTCTAATAAATAAATAAAAAATATTTTTAAAAATCTGCAAATACAGCCCTGGGACAAACATTTGCTATAAAATAATCATAGAATCAAGAGTAAAAAACATTCTTATTGGCTTGAAGGATGACCAATCCTTAACAGATAATGAGCTCAAACTTTAATGAAAATAAATTTAGAGTGCCTATAGAATAGGAGAGAAAAAATCATGACAATAAAATAGAATAGAGACTAGTTGAAAAGAAGAAGGGATTCATTGGAGGAGAAACTCACAAAGGAGGAAAAAGAGGGTGGTAAGAAGGGATTCATAGTATTTTGTGTATATATACAGAAGCTCTCAATAAAAAGTTAAAGTAAATATAGAATCATAGTGTGCAACAATACAAGATATGACAGTGTTTCCTGTAGAAAAGGTGCACAAGTTTCATAGACAATATTTTTTAGATTAATATCTTTATTATGAGTAAGTGTATAAGTTGTATGATCAACTTTTGTGAAGGTGTTTCCATTTCCCTCCTTTCTGTCCCCTACCCACTGGGGTCCTTCCTCGGTGTGCATACTGGATCTGTCCATATGTTAGGGGGTTATGAATTGCACCAGAGGTAGCCAGTTTTTCTTTTATTTCTTCCCCCTCTGTACGTTGTTGCTGAGGGGGGAGATGTTTCTGGATTTTCTCCCCCACCATAGCTCTTACATTCTTTCCACCCTGTCTTCCACTCAGTTCCCTGAGTTATGGTGGTGAGTTTTAAGTACCCAACACAACTCAGGGCAAAGGTCCAAAGATACTTAAGATCTCCAGAATAAAGCAGACTTAAAACTCAGAGAGAAGATTTAATATGAAATAGTTGCATACTGTGACTGTTCAGAAAGCTGTATGCAGTTGGAAGCTAAATGTGAGGAAATATGCAGTGCAGAAATCATGTAGCCAGACTTCTTGTCCTGGACCCTATCCCTTTTTGAAAACTCATTTATTTATATCACAAACATTTATTGAAGACCTACTCTGTGCACTGTTTAAGGTCTAGGGATACAATCTCTTCTGCCTTTATAGTTGAATTATATGTGGTGGGGAGATAAGACTTAAATACCAAAGTTATGTGAACTTAGAGATGAGCTATGGAAAACTTCAACTGTCTGAGGGAAACAGCAGTGCCATAATAGGGTCATCAGGAATGACTTCATGGAGAAGTGGGCATTTTGACAAGTATGAGGACCATAAAGAATAAGACAGATGGATATATAGGCAACAGGAAAGATGGAACACTGCAGTAAACATAAGTGAATACGCTTATCTTATGAGAGAAAAGACAAAAGTCTTAATTGAATATTCCAATAGGCTTATTACACCTAGGCCTCATCCTTATTCTCTTTCTTCTCATCCTTATTATTTTAGGCTGAGTATTAAGTATTTAGAAACAAAGCATTTGAAAAGCACAAAAACTTTTAAAAACAATATAAATCATCCACCATTCAAGCATTCTTGACATTTTGGCCTTTTTTTTTTCCAGTTTGTAAGTAGACCAACATGCAGAAGTAGCAGAAAATCTTGAAGATGAATTGAGATTTGTTTGTTTCTTAGAGGCTCTCTGGGGCTCCATTTCCAGTTCTACTAACTCAGTTCTAAATTTTTAGTATGTGGTATTCAAATATGAGTCTAAGCATGCTTTCCAATCATTTCAGGTTAAATCTTGCCTTCGAGTTGTTTTCAAGTAGCTGAAATCTCAAATATTTGTCTTGTGGCTCTTTTCAAAGATTTATAGTTGTTAAAAATCTTTGCCACTTCAAAGAAAAATACTCCCTGCCTTTCATGTTTCATTAATATTGGCATCCAACACTCCTTCCTATGTTTAGTAAATATTTTCAATTCTTCTTCTTTGATTTTCCTTTTTAGCAATGACTTTTTTTTTTTTTATAAAATGTGGTACCTAAACTAGAATGCTTCTAGAGGTTGTTGAATTGAATGGTAAAGACTTTAACATTACTCTTGAGCAACCTGGAGTGGTAGGCTATTATCAAAAATAGCTGAAAGAATTCCTTCAATCCCACTTGCTCTGTTAGAAAGTGGCTTTGTCCATATTCCTTCCAAGAAGTAAAGTTCATTTTCCATGTCTTGAATTTTGGCTTATTGTGTGACTTCCTTTGGTTAATAAATAACAGTATAACTGGCTAGCCTAGGCCTTAAGTGATTTTGCTGCTTCTGCTCTTGTCTTTTTGTTTGATAGACAGTACATAATGAAATTGGGCCAGACAGCTGGACAGCTGATGGAAGACCAAGGGGAGACACAGATAAGACATATGGACAGAACCCAGGTGGTCACTTAAAAGCTAGAACCCACATTATAATTACATGCAGGAATCTATCTTTGATGTTTCAGGCCCAGTGAGTTGTATGAAACAATAATGAATTTTCCTGTTGTACTGCTCAAAACTATAATCCACAGAATAATAGACAATAACATTTTTCACTTCTTAAACTGTTTAGTTTTGGAATAATTATTTATACAGCAATAGATCATTGATATACAATAAACAAGGGACCATGGGAATTTTTTCTTGTTCCCACTTAAATTGCTTTCACAGAGAAGCAATTGTCCTATGATACTCAAAAGAGAAGAACTAGAATGCACCTCAAAGCAGAAGTGACATTAATGAACATTCTTGGCTGAATACAGGAACTGACAGTGAGTATATATTCACAATGAGTGGGTTATTTTGTAAGGTAGTCAGTTAACCATCTTTGATGTATTACTAGGGAGACTGGATAATCATTGATCAGAGAAGCTGTACTGGAGTGAGTCTTGAAGAGTTTAAATTATATTATTTATAAAGTCCTTTCAAATCTTATGACTTCCATAGGGGCTAAGGGGAAGGTGAAAGTAAAACCTGAGATTTGTAGTCAATAATTATTCCTAACACATTATTTAAAGATTAATTTTTAGATTGTAGAATATCATTTTCACTTCTCTGTGTTCTTCTACTGCTAATTTTTGAACGAGGAGATCAAAGTGTAGGTAATCATCATGGAATTGGGAAGGCTTAATTGTTCTATCATGGACATTTGGGGTAATGCAATGGAGCTATAAATTTATTTTTTTCTATATTTACAGTTTCTTTATTTCTTAAACAATAGTTTCTTTTTTTTTGAAGGAACAACACCAAAGTTTTATTCATCCAGAGGGGCTGAAGAAAGGTAAGTCTGCTGGGGCCTCACTTAAGTATGCTGTCATCTCGGGCTTCTGCCAATTCCCTCTCAATCCGTTTCAGTTCATCCAGCCTCTTCTTCTCCTCGGCTGCTACCCTCCTTTCCTCTTCTGCGCGGGGTTTTAGGTAACTGTAGCGTTTGGCGCCGTAGGCCACGCCGACCACCAGGGCGGAGTACCGCCCGAGCTTGATGAGCGGAGAGACCTGCACCGGCGGCACCATCTTGTCCGTGACCTTCGCCAAACAATAGTTTCTTATTGCCAGATAGATATGAACTATTTGGGAAGAGAATGAACATGAGGTATTTCAGATTTTTTTTCCAATAGAAGGAACTCAGCATTAATGTCTTTGATGTGTATGCTAATGTAAAAGGAAACTTCACTCCATTTACTTATGAGTACATAGTTCAAATTGTTGTAATCATCAGTGCAAAGGAAGCAGATCTTCATGGACAAATCATGGCAGGACATGTTATAAAAAAAGAGACTGGTTGGACAATAATTATTAGTACAATATGCAATAATATGATAATTTAATAACACTAGGCTCTTATAATCAGCTACTGGTAAACTGGGGTTTGAGTAATTAGTTTCTTAGGACAAAGAATTAATACCACTAAGTTATTTTGAGAAAATTGACTTTTTAAGGAAAAATTATGAGTTATGGTAAGGCTCACAGTGGATATATTTGTCTGTCCTGGTCACCAGGATGGTTTTAAAGTCTGGCTGGCAAAAATGGATATTATGCCACTGATGCTTCCTTCATTCAATTCAACTATATGTTCTGTAATATACTGTACAAATTACAATATGATTCCACCCATGATAATGCTATACAATAGTTAAAGCTGATAACAGGAAGCTTGCTGCCAATGGGAAGGACACCTCTGTTGTTCAGGAGTAAGATCATGCCAGCATCAAATGAGATGATGCTGGTGCTTCTTATGCTGTGGAGTTTACTGGTATCTTTACTGCCATTGAGAAGGCTAGGGCTTACCTGAAGGAAAGAGCCAAAAGAGTCATCCTGACTGACTCTTTTGATTATCAGTATGCTGAGTCCCTCCAGATAGTCAGTATTCCCTCCTGTACACCAACTGTTTCTAATTCCTCCAGGCTTAGGCCATCTATGGCAACTTTGACATTGTAGAGAGATTCATGATCACATTCCCTGCCATCAACACCACTTGGAAGAACATGTGCAATCCCCCCTGGGAAACTGGTGTCATGACATTGGGGCTTAGAATAGAATACCATTACTATGTCCTGTGCTGCCAAGGCTGTGGGCAAAGCCATCTCAAAGCTGAATGGGAAGCTGAATTGCATGTCTGGCCCCATATTTAGCTTCTATTTGTCAGTTCTGGGTTTGACCTAGCTCTTGAAGGAAGCTGAGAAATATAATGGTATTAGTAAAGTAGTGAAATAAATATCAGATAACCCTTTATGGGAATGCTTGGTTACACTGAGGACCAGGTTGTCTACTGTTACTTAAATACCAACATACACTCTTCTAACTTTGATGCTGGCATTGTCCTTGATGGTCAGTTTTTCATGATCATTTCTAGCTATGAGGACAAACCTGGTTCCAGCAACAGGATGCTGTACTATATGGTCCACATGTTCTCTAAAAAGCAAGAGTTCTTGGACCACCAGCCCTATCTATAAGCTGAAAGGGATAGAGAGGTATTCAGTGGCTAGGGATACCCTACCCCAACTCAGTTCCCCAATACACTGATTAATATTTCCTATTTATACTTTCCTACTCAAGCCCTTCTGTAGGAGGGAAGGGATTTAGTGAGCTCTCCTTTATCACACACCATCAATAATGTTCACTGGACCCCCCAAAAAATTCTGCTTTAGGCCACACTTGAATTTTTTTGGTTACTTTAGTGACTAAGGAAACAATCCCATGTGTCCATGGAATTCAGAAATGGTTACCTGAATCAAGGGAACTATAGAGAAAATTGTTTGGTCATTGGAATATCACAAGAGAACATCTGTCGGGACAAGAAAGCCAAATGTTGAAGTCATATTTTCCTACCCACCTGGCACCACCATCATTGTAGCATATAGTCTCCAAATGTGGCTGCAAACATTTTCCTACATCCCTGTTCATATCTTCCATTCAGATTCTCCCATCCAGAAGTAGAGTCTCTCTTCCTTCTCCTTGAATCTGGTCTGGGTTTCTGACTTACTTCGATGAACAGAATGCAGAAGAAAAGACTCTTGACCTCTGTTGCAGTCAGCTTTCTCATTGATAGTACAAAGGACCTGACCAAAAGCAGGTTGGTGAAGGAAGGATTTATTTTGGAAGCTCCATGATAGCAGGGAAAACAGTGACATGAGTAGAGACTGGACATCACCTCCTGGCCAACATTATGTGGACCACAGAAGCAGGAGAGTGTGCCAAATACTGGCAAGAGGAATCTGGCTATAATACCCATGATCCCACCCCAATAGAACACCCTCAATAAGGTTCCAATTCCAAAATTGCCACCAGCTGAGGATAAAGTATTCAGAACACAAGTTTATGGGGGTCACATGAATTAAACCACCACATTCAGCCTCTGGATCCCACAATTGATAACCATACATAATGTAAAATGCAATGTACCCAGCCCAACTCTAAAAGTCCACATACTTTTATTACTTTCAATGATGTTCAAATAACCCTGTAATTTAAGGCCTTATAACTGAGCCATAATATAAAACAAAAAATAATGGCGCCAAACAAATATCAACACTGCAAAAGATGGCACTGGGCATAACAAAGACAGATTGAACCAATATCAGATTTAAAACAAACAAAAAAGACCAAATTCTAAATCCAAGTCTGATAATTCTAACCAGTGACAGATCTCTGGAATTCCAATTCCACCTCTCCAGCTTGGCTACTTACAGTACCAGCAAACTCCATCTGGTGCTGGCAGCTCTCCTTGGCAACCATTTCATAGTCCTCACATCTCCATTGGGTCTCCACAGCAACCCAGGGTTCATCCTTATGAAACCATTGGTCCTCTATGCAGGTAATCCAACAAGCCTGCTTCACACTGCCCATGACCATTTTTAAAAAATCATGTTGCAAATTCAATGACCTTCTTTCCTATATTTGTTATACTCTATATTACCAGGTGGGCGACCAACTTACTAAACTGGGGGAGGGGTGCAAATAAAGCCAACTTTGAAGATAAGGGCACTCCTTCCACATTCAGGCCACTTACATTCAAAAGTCCCCATTCTTGCTGCTGTCCCAATGCAGATCATCTGGCCCAATCTCAATGGTTGCAATCTCTCAAGCAACAATTGCTGCTGAATGGTCAGTGGTTTCAGCCCAAAGATTTTCTTTCTTTTTGTGCCATCTCTATCTACTCACACCAGTCCATTTTTGTTTAAAGCAACCTTTCACAAGGAAACAGGCAGGCAGTATGCAGCAAGCCTTTAAGGAAGACCAAGCTAGCCTGGTGCGAGCTCACCTTAAGTGTGCTGCATACCCTACTAGGCCCTGTTGTTCCACCTGAAGTGTTAGAAAATATATGGGAGGAAATTACCACAAATATTCCAGTCTCAACTGATTTCCTATGAAATAGCTCTGCCATGCTGAACCAAACCTGATTTGAAGAATTATGAGTTATTTTAATCCAATACATTTTGGAATACTTCTAAAATGCAACACTAGACACCTACCCTTGAGGGGCTGGAATTTGACTACTCAGTATTTCTTAGGGTTGGAGGAGTTTAGAAGGAAGAGATGTGATATGTAATATGGAAAAATAGACCAGAAGCCAACTTTGTACATCTTGCCTTTGCAAGATTTCCATTTGAAGCACCAGATAGGAAAGAGTGATATTGTAAGGTTAAATCAAGTATGTAGTTGTGGTAGCTTGAATGTATAGTCGATAGCTTAAAGTGTATGTTTGCCACCTGTAGACTTAGCTGTTTTATTAAAATTGAATTTGAAGATTCAGCCATTAGCAGGTAGGTTTCTGATACAGGTGCATCTCACTATAGGCCAGATATGAATAGTAGCCCAAAGGTGTGATGAGAGCAGCTTGAGCTCAGCTGGGGTTCATGCTAACCACTGGTGTTGATATTTGACTTTCTGCAGTTGTTTATCTCTGCTTGCATGTATGGATTTAAGCAGCTTCTTCTGCCACAGGATCAAAAAACCTGAAATAAACCTGTTCCTCCCATAAACTGTGTCTGGTTGGATGTTCATACCAACAATGTGGAACAATAATTTTTTGCTTCCTGTTCTAGAGTGACAATTCTAATTCCTGTATTGAGAGTCTAAGGGTTCAAAGTGAATACAAAAAAAGGGTCTTGATGGCATTTACACTCAGAGGTGGCAAAGTAACTCCATCCTATTAAAATTAAAGGATCAACAGAACAATAATAGTAATAGTCCATCAATTGTATTTCATGTACTATTATAAACCCCCATTCTTCCATATTTCCTCTGACCTTGGATATTCTTACATTGTTTCTGCCTCTTAACATCTATGTCTACATTTTAAATATAATGGTATGTGACTGAAACAACCTCCCTGAAGGGGATAAAACATGGCTCATCAGTTTATTGAGGGAGGGTCCCCAGTTTCTGACCTTCTACATTTCTATTCATTTCTGAAGTTAAAGAATTTAGCTTCTCTTACTATCCTCAAAATACTTTTCATCCTATATTAGAACTTATTGCTCCACTTCAACTGTGGCTAAGCATGCGACCTTAGGCTGATGATAATGGGAAAGTGACTTTAAAAACATTTATTTTTCCTTTCAGCTGAGTAGAGCTCCATCGTATAAATATACCACAGTTTCGCTGTCCATTCCTCCATAGATGGGCATTTGGGCTGATTCTAGTTCTTGGCTATTATGAATTGAGCTGCTATAAATATAGTTGTACAAATTTTCTGCATCGAGATGTGGCATCTTGCGGGTAGATGCCTAGTAGAGGGATAGCTGGGTCCATTGGTAGTTCTATGTCCATTCTGCTCAGAATTCTCCACACTGCTTTCCACAGTGGTTGAACAAGTTTGCAATCCCACCAGCAGTGAATGAGGGTTCCTTTTTCCCCGCATCCTCGCCAGCAACGATTGTTGTTGGTTTTCTTTATGATTGCCATTCTGACAGGGGTGAGGTGATATCTCATTGTGGTTTTGATTTGCATTTCCCTGATGCTTAAGGATGCTGAGCACTTTCTTAAATGAGTCAAGGCCA